>JAQZBX010011567.1:0-42532 GCA_029593785.1 Cabassous unicinctus
CCCCAGGCTTGTTGGGGTCCAGAGTCTGTACTGGGGCGCCATCACCTCGATGTGGCTGAACACCCACCTGACTGACCTCAGTCTCCAGCCCCTCAGGGGGGGTGAGCTGATGCCACTGGTCCCAATAATGGCATAAATGGCATCGTTAGACCACCTGAGTGGTCCATGGCCCCCCTCGCCCCCAGTCAAATTGTTATGGGGAGCAGATGTGGATCGAGCAGTTGAGCTCCTGCCTCCCACATGAGAGGTCCTGGGTTTAGTTCCCAGTGCCTCCTGAACAAACAACAACAAAAACAAGTAAAAACGAACAACTCAGGAAAGCCGATGTGCCTCAGTGGTTGAGCGTCAGCTTCCCATATACGAGGTCCCAGGTTCAATCCCCAGCCCCTGGTACCTCAAAAAAAAAATTGTTAGGGTCTCTGGGTGGCCCCAGGCCCCACCCTCAATCACATAGACTACCTGGGTGGCCCAAGGCCTCCAGCAAACAAAACCACAGTTGTCAGGCGGGACCAAGGCTTAGAGATCGCGTCCCAGAAGCTGAGGGCGAAGGCCAGACCTCCATTTGGGGCAAGAGTAAGTTCTTGGCTACACAGAGTGGCCACCCCTGGTTCCTTTCTCTATGCCAACACTTTCATACTCAGCACTGTCCTTGCATGATTCCATTTCATTTTCACAACAATTCTACGCAGAAGGCACTATTGTAGCCCACCTACAGGTAAGAAAACTGCTTGCCCAGGGTCACGTGGTTAGAAAGATTCAGCCGCAGGACTCAGTTTCAGGAGGCTTTATGGGGATGGGTGCAAATTGATTTCTCTCCTCTCATTGTCTCAGATGTCTGCAATCTCACTAACTGGGATTCACTCCTTTCTGTTAAGGTCAGTCCCTAGTTAGAAATTCTAATACCCCAGGTAGGTATTAAAGTATCTAATACTCCAGGCGGATGTACCACGGCAGGGCAGGTCAACATGTTAAACTGCTCAGCTCTGACTGCTTTGGGAGCCAGTCATCGGATTCCTTCTACTGTGGTTAGATTTAGCTAGAAATGGCCAGCTTATGGAGGCTGGGGAAAGGCATCAGGGATTTCGGACCTGACTAGTTCTCTGATCAGACATTCCTGCAGTAAAAATTCGGGTGTAGCCCCGCAGGACAATTTGAATTAGAACTTTTAACCAGGTCAGCAAAGAAGCCTGAATTTGAAAACTAGCCATCAACCTTGGTGTTCAGCTTTATAGGAAACTCAACAAAACCCTCTTGCTTTTGTCTTCGTCTCACAAAAGTTGGGTATAAAAGGTAACCCAGCTTGTTAGTAGAGACAGATCGTGGTGTTGGCTAACACTGCTCATTTCTGATCGGTTTTAAATTGGGATGCAGTTCTTTTTGGGGGGCAAAGTTTTGCTATATCTGAGAAGCTTTCCATACACAATTCCTCGATTTGAGGTCTTTGGAAATCTAAGAGAGTTTACAGGTTATTTAAAAGTAGCATTTAAAGGTGATCATGGGACAATTTTGTTAGAAGGTCTAGAACCCCCGAGTGAGGGATGCAAACTAGAGTGGACTCAGTGAACCTGATCAGTGGGCAATGTTAAGTTTCCTTAGCAAGCAACAGAGACAGGTGGCCTCCTGGCTCCCGGTTTCCACAATTCCAGCACAGGCCACGACTGCGACTTGCCTTTTCCTGTCCTCCACCTCCGCCTTCTTCCACGGTCCTCACCGTTTAGCCACAGGTGTGGACCAGCGACAGTGCCTTGCCGTCCCTGGCTCCAGATAGGTCAAGATTGTGTCTATTTAAGGACCCTGGCAAACACGCTGCACTGTTCACATCAATATACTTTATTTCCGTATGTTTCAATTAAACAAAACAAAAATTAGCCCCAAAGAGCATGGTCGGCCAGCTGAATATTTCTTTACGCGGTATTGTTACCTGGTCTGGCCTCTCGAGGAAGTAAAATCCCGACTGAACCATTTGGTCGCAGCACACCCAGGCCAGATTGTTATGAAAACCATGCCTGAAAGGGTTTTATTTTACCTGGGACATTAGAAGGCAACAGAAGAATTAATGGACGTGGACAGGGCTCACACAGCCGGACACCACTGAACATTTGAATCGTACTAGTTCCTCTTGTTTTGATTCACAGCTACCCAACAATGTTCTCACAAGTTGGTTTCCCACAAAGTACACTTACAGGGGCGAGTGCAAAGGTATTGCCCGCTCGGGTGTCTGCTTCGCCGGCTTGCTGTACCTTTGTCTGTAAAGGAACCAGTTGGCACGTTGGCTAATTTCCTTATCTCTTGTGAGCTTTATCAGTGTGGCTCAGCCTCCCTGAGCCGTCAGCCCTGGACAGTGCCAGAAGTGAGTTTGTGAGTGTGCAATGCAAGCTGGTGGGCAAGTTGCTTGGACAAAGGTGAACTGGAGCTAATGTCACGTGGACGGTTGACCAGCTGTCCTTTGCCAGGACACACCAGATGTCTCTGTTTAAAGCTTTGTTCCCAGCATCTTTGGCTTCAGAACTCCAACAGTGTGTCTTCACAGATTCCCCCCAGCCAGAGTGTGTGACTCAGTCAGCTATTTGGATAAAGAGCCTCTCACTCAAATTCTCTGAAAAACATATTAAAAGGAGAAGGGGAAAAATGTTTTGACCCAAATATTTCTACATGATTGGCATAATTGTTCCAAGCAGACACAACCCTAATCACTCAGTCTGAACATTTTTCCATTTATAAAATTAAGAGGATAATAATTGCCTAAGCTACTCATTATATCTAGCATTGATTTATGCCATGTGGGGAGCACTGAAAACCCTGGGAAGACAAGCACCAGGGATAGACAGGACTCGGGCACAATTCCCTCAGCCAAAGAGCCTTTGAGCACCTACTGTGTGTCAGGCCTTCTGTGAGGAGCTGCTGCTGCTTCACCGAGTGCCCTAAGACCTGAGGAGTGATGAGCCATTATCTGCATTTCAGGTGGCTCCATCGCGTGGTGGATCCGTCAGCCACAGGACTGCTGATGCAAAGCACCAGAGCTCTGCTGGCTTTCATAAAGGGTGTTTATTTGGGGTAGAAACTGACAGTTACAAGGCCATAAAGAGGAAGTTACTTCCCTCACCAAAGTCTGTTGCCACGTGTTGAGCAAGATGGCTGCCGGTCTCTGTGAGGGTTCAGGCTTCCTCTCCCTCTTAAGGGTCCATTGTCCCAGCTTCTTCCCATCTCAGCTGTAGGCTGGCATAAGGTTTGTCTCTTTCCAGGCTCAGCTGCTCTGCTCTTGCCACAAAGCCAGCTGTAAACTATCAGAGCAACAACGCCAGTGTCAAAACTCAGCTCTCTCCTCTGCCCTGTCATTTTCTCTGGAATCCCACCCACCAAAGCGGAGCAGGGACTCAACGTATACTGATGTGGCTGAATCAAAACCCTCATATTAATTTTTTTTTTAAGATTTATTTATTCCCCCACCCCATCCTCACCCTCGTCGTTTTGCATTTGCTGTCTGCTCTCTGTGTGTTTTGTGTCTGCTTGTCTTCTCTTTAGGCAGCACCAGGAACTGATCCTGGGACCTTCTGGAGTGGAGAGAGACACTCAATCTCTTGCGCCACTTCAGCTCCCTGGTCTGCTGTGTCTCTCATTGTCTCTCCTCTGTGTCTCTTTTTGTCGTGTCATCTTGCTGCACCAGCTCCCCACGTGGGCCAGCTCTCCTGTGCAGGCCAGCACTCCGCATAGGCCAGCATTCCATGTGGGCCAGCTCTCCATGTGGGCTGGCTTGCCTTTACCAGGAGGCCCCAGGAATCGAACCCTGCACCTCCCATATGGTAGACGGGAGCCCAATCACTTGAGCCACATCTACTTCCCTTCCCTAATATTAATTTAATCAAGTAAAAGTGAAACCTCTGAATCTAATACAATCAAAGGGTATCGTGAGCCCAGAGGAACAGACCAGTTTACAAACATAACCAGTATTTCTTTTTGGAATTCATCAGTAATATCAAGCTGCCACACTTGGGTTAAGATCAGGGGCAGAAAGTGGCAGAACTAAATTGTAAACCCACATCCTCTGCCTTCATGTCCGTGTCCTGCCGTCCTACCCTTGCTGCCTCTTGATATGTTTTCAGAATAATGAGCAAAGTGTGAAAATAAGGTTTGTGTTAACAAAGTTAGAAATGGTTAAATCCTCATCACGCCGTGACGACTTTCTTCCCCTCTGTCTGGACATTTATGAAAGTCAGAATCATCAGAGAATGAAAATTCTATACAACTAATTAAAGATGGTAGATGTTTCATTTTGAAAGGAAAATACTCCTTAGAAGATAAAACTTGACTTGCTTCTGGCTCCAACTGTGAAACAAAACTAAACTTTTGACTCTCGGCTTCCACTCCTGCCTAGACACCCCTTGCTGGTTTCTCAAACTGATTTTTACTTCATTTTAAGGAATGCTTATTGGGCAATGCCTGTGTGATAGGTACTTCCTTCCAAAGCTGGTAGGGGCAGGCGTGCCACACAAGCACACAGGCAGGTATGATGTCATGCCATAAACGCCACTCAATTCCAGTTCAGCTGAGGTGAAACCAGAGATACAACAGCATTTCTTTGTCAAGATTTACTGTCCATTCCCATTGCTGGTTCACTTTTTTTAAATATTTATTTTACTTATTTATTTCTCCCTAGCCCCCTTGCTGTTTTGCACTCACTGTCTGCTCTCTGTTCGTCTTCTTTTTTTAGGACGCATCGGGAACCGAACCTGGGACCTCCCATGTGGGAGGGAGGCACCCAATCACTTGAGCCATCTCTGTTCCCTGCTTGTTGTGTCTCTCATTGAGTTTCCTTGCTGTGTCTCCTTGTTGTGTCATCTCATTTTGCGTTGTCTTGTTGCACCATCTCTGTGTCATCTTGTTGCATCAGCTTGCCACACCAGCCCATCATGTCAGTTCGCTTTCTTGCTTGTCTTCTTTAGGAAGCACCAGGAACCGAACCCGGGACCTCCCATGTGGTAGTTGGGCACCCAACTACCTGAGCCACATCCACTTCCCTGCTGGTTCACTCTTGAAGCCAGAAATATCATTCTAGTGGATCAAATGTGTTTGTTGCCAGGTTGTGGCATTGGATAGAATTTTATCTTATTTTCTTAGTAATTATCTATACTTTTGAATTGTTTAAAGTAAACATATATTACTGTGAAAATCAGAGAAAAAGATGAAGTTACTGGAAAAACAAAATAGAAACAATTGTCCCTGCGGCCCACTCCCCCCACCTCCCCAGCATCAGCACTTGTGTCTGGCTTTGCTTTGTCCTTATACTTGGGGCTAATTGTGCCCATCAAGCTCTTTTGCCAAATGTGAGCAGAGCAGGTGTGACAACAGGTTAGAACCCAGCAGGTAGAGAACGAGGTGCCGGAAACTGACCTGCGATTGCCTTGCTTGTTTTTCTTGAACGAAGGCCTAATAATGACTGGGACTTCAGAATGACGATGGTCCCCACAACTGAACCAGATGAAAGGCTAGAGGGGTGACTCCTGTCCAGCCAGCCAAGCCACGCCTGGCGGGCAGCGGCTGCAGCTGTAGGGAGGCATGGACTCTGCGTGGCAGCGTCTCCCAGGACGTCTCTTTTTCCACGTTGGTCTAACCGAGTGCATAACCCGAGGAGGAAAAAGGTCAGGTCCCATGTCTATCCTCTCGATGAAGGGGTAGGAGAGAGGACAAGGAGAATTAAAAAGCAGAGTGGAGCAAAGTGGCGTTGAGCTGCCATTGAGCCCCAAAAGGCTTTAGAACAGGCCACTTGGTGTGTCCTCGGGAACGGAAAAGTCTCAGAGTTTCTGGATGGGCTAATAGGGAAACCAGAAATGGGCACTTGATGTGAGCCCAAAAAAACACATGCTTCCACAGCAGCGATTTTAAGCTCTTGAGGGAAGGACCTATTCTATTTCATTCTAATTTTCTGGAAGGTGCCCACCTACATCTCAAGCACGGTCAAAATGGCCTGTAATAATTTGTCATATTGCGCTTACCCTATCTATTTTTGCATCTCCCCACAGGAGGCCTTAAAGGTTGTATTTACACAGATGTAGCTCCCTGCTTTGCCGGTGGCTATGACTATTGGATGAATCCCTTTGACTGGGGAAACAATTGAGAAGCCTTTTACTGTATTTTTTTCTGAAAGGACAATATAATGATTGTTTCCGTAAGGCCCCTTGCCTTTAGGATGCAGATGAATTGGGAGTTCTAGGCTGAAAGAGCCCTTCTTTCTGTGTTGCTGTCTTTGGGAAAAATGACATGCTGAGAACAAATAAAATAAAATCTAAAAATTCTAGTGTTCTATCCAAAAACAGAAGCTTTGTTGATTTTTAAAATGAAAAGCCAAAAGGCATTGCCCGGGAAAGGGTGTTCTTCGGAGGTGGCCCTGTCCATTCACCACAGAGCCTAGGCATCTTGCTCTAAGCTGGAGCTGCGTCCTCAGTACCAATATCTCCACTGTCATCTGGTCAGTTTTAATAAAGGTGTGTGTTGCCAAATTTAGTTCCTTCCTAATTCTGAGCCGGGCTCAGGCCCTCGGTCCTCGGGCACTCCCTTGGAGGCAGCAGCGTTCCTCCAGGGATATGCCCCTACTTCCAGCACCTACTTCCAGCCGTGGGCTTTGCTTTAGAATGCGAGGCTTTTCTAGAACGATGCTGTTTTTATGCATATGAACTAAAAATCTATTTTTGAAAAGCAGTATTTATTCATAACTTTTAGTTCAGGCTTTCCAACAGGAAGCTACATAAACCACTTTTGAAAGAAGCAGAGGTTTATTAATTCATCTGAAAAATACTTATTAAGTGCCTGCAGTTTTCAGGGAACCATGCCAGGTACTGGGGATACAATGGAGAGCAGAGATGGACTGAGCCTGCCCCCAGGAAGCCGGCGACCCAGATGACATCTAAGACGTCAGTCACAAGAGGACGTGCAAAGGAGACGGAAGCAGAGCCACGGAGGAGAGGCTGGCGGTGCCCTGAGAGCACGTTAGGAAAGTAAAGGTTTAGGGGTCAGGAAAGAGATGAATGAACAGTAGGAGCAAGAGTATAATTTGCAGCATTATTTGCAATAAAGAAAAATGTTGGATAACTTAATTGCAGGAATGGTTAAATAAACCATAATAGGCAGTCAGGGGAATACTATGCAGCTATGAAAATGGAGGAGGTACCACCAAGGAAACCAGCCCAAGAGACGTTGCTAAACTGCACAACAATATATCTTAATATAATGCATTTTTGTTTTAAAAGCCGGATAAGCACATATGTGTCTATGTATGTAATTCAGATATATATGGCAAATGTTTGCATTGGGGATTACAGTAGACGTCTACTTTCTGCCTTAAGTAGTACTGTAATGTTTGGATTTTGTGTAACTCTGCCTTGGGTTTATAATCATAAAAAATACTGAAAGTGTTTTTAAAGCTATGGTTCAGGTCTTACAATTGGCATGAAGGTTGAACACACACAGCACTCAGTAGGGACAATTCTGATTGATTTGTAAAGTCATCAAGTGGCATTTCAAAACATGCATTGTCATGTGCTCTGGGAATATTTGGCAACTAGTGCTCATTACTGATTCTGAATAATGGAACAAGAGCGTAATCTCTAGGATGGCATCACATTTTGATTCAGTTCTGCTGAGAGGAGAGATCAAAACTGGATCAACTCGAGATCTCCATCCCTCTCACCACAGCTTCCTAGAGACTATCATCCGTAAAGCAAGGGAGGAGACGCAGTTTTGCTAAGGGGATAAAAATATTCTGTGGACAAACATCAGGGGGAAATGCAACTATGAACCAAAGTAGACTTATTATTATCCTCACAATGGAGGAACTTGTAACACTGATATAAAGGCGGTGGCCGCCAGAGCGTCTGAGGGGAGGGGGAGGGAGGAGTAGGTGTAACACGGGGCATTTGGGGGACTGGAATTGTCCTGCATGATGCTGCAATGATGGGAACAGGCCTTTATACATTTGTCAAAACCTATAAAATTGTGCAGTGCAAAGTGTAAACTATAATGTAAACTACAGATCGTGCTTAGTAGCAGTTCTTCAATGCGAGTTCATCAATTGTAACAAATGTACCACACTAATGAAGGATGTTGTTAATGGGGGAACGTGTGGGAGGGGGAGGGGGGTATATGAGAATCCCCCTATATTTTCAGTGTAACATTTGTGTAATCTAAAGCTTCTTTTTTAAAAAAAAATGTGGTTCCAGCATACCCAGCCCTTATGCCTCAAAGTTGACAAGTTTGTTAAAATTACCATAGAGGTAATTACCATAGAGGTAATTACCATAGAGGCCCAGGGGCTCTCAAATTTCCCTCTGTATGGGAATCACTGGGGAGCCTGTGAAGTGTGTGGGCCCCCTGGCTCCCCTTTGGGTCTCTGGCATCAGAATTGCTGGGCGAAGGCCTGAGGCTCTCGGGTGGTTCTGCTCTAAGTGAACCGAGACCCCAATGCGGGAAACACTGAGACCCCAATGCGGGAAACACCGTCCCCTCTGGAGGCAGCTGGATGAGCTTGGGGATGAGTGGGTAAGATACAGGCTGCTACTGGGAGACGCGGAAAGCTGGAGACAAGAAGGTAGCTCTTCAGCTCATCGGAGACTTGGATTAGTGGACGGAAGGCGCGTGGGAAGCTGATGGGCAAAGGTGGCCTTCCCTGTCCTTTCGCTCAGACCTTGTGGAAGACCCGCCGGCTCCTCCTCAGGGCCAGCTCTCTCTGCGAGCCCTGGTGATGACGAGCCGGTCAGCAGCGCCCCCACCCCTGTCCTAGGGTCAGCAGGACGGCCTCCAGCCCCCGGCCCCCATTTCCACCACGTGGGCCCTACCCTAAGGGAGGGGGTACGGCGTGGGGAAGGTCCCTTCCCTAAAGGGCGCCGCTCTGGCGTCCTGGCCTCTACGGATGACGGATGACGGCCAGTGGCATCTAGGATGGTGTCAGATACCTGGTGCTGCCTCCACAAAGCACCACACCCTGGGGGGCGAAAGCACAGAGACTTCTCCCAGCCTGGGGGCCAGAAGCCCGAAATGCGGCCAGCAAGGCCGGCCCCCTCCGAAGGGCCGAGGGGAGAGGCGGGCCTGGCCCCCTGCGGCTGCGGGGCTCCCCGTGCTCGCTCCGTCTCCCTGGCTCGGGGCTCTTCTCCCGCCTTATAAGGGCCCCCGCCGCCTTGGGGAGGCCCCCTAACTCAGGAAGCTCTCATCTCCACTGACTCGGTCGGCACGGGCCCTGGCTCCACACGAGGGCGCAGGCGCAGTCCTGGGGCGGGGGCTTGGGCCCGTGTCTTCAGCAGGCAGTTCCACCCGCAGCCACGGCTGCCGCCCTCTGCAGCAGAGGCGTCTCAGCGCCGACACACCTGCTCTCCTGGAAGCGCACGGCCGCTGCCTTCTGGGTGAGAAAAGAACACCTGCGCTTACTGCTTATCCATGTTTGATGTTAAGTTTGTGAAAAATAAATTGAACACCCGTCTATGCACCATAGAAGTAGAGGTCTGTGCCTACAAATTCCTGTCGGCCGTGGATTTCAAAGCACAGGGCCAGTGCGTCTGCACTGCTCCTGAGTGGTGAGTCAGTCCCTCAGCCTCTCAGCCTCTTTCTCTTTCTCGTCAAATACTTGGCAAACCATGGGAAGTATTGCCATCATTTCAAAAGACCCTGATTTCACACCTCGATAAAAAAATCAACAGGTTTGAAGATACTGTAATGTAAATGGTTTTCCTTTCCTCCCCCAAAGTAATTAGGTATTTCTAACCCTCCACAGTAAATCCCCAGTACATGTTTCAAAATAGCATTATTTGTTATGATTCTAAAAGTATGTATTCATTTTTTTAAAATGAAAAATTGCAGAAAAATATGAAAAATAAAATGGATGCCATCTTTAATCTCACTACCTGGAAACAGCTATGGTTAATAATTCGGTGTACTCCCTTCCTATCTTTTTTTATTAATATATATGGAAATACATATTTAATGGATCACACGATTAGATTTTCCACTATGTTGCCCTAGTATAACACCAAGAGCCTTTTATCAAGTCATTAAACATTCTTTGCAAAGAAATTTTAAAATGGCTGAACAGTTTTCTACCACATGGAGCTTTCATAATTCACCTCTATCCCTTTTGTTGGATTTTACACTAGCTTCCACAGTTTTTTGTAGAAAAAATAAGGTGACAAATGTTTCATTAGTTGGTATCAAAGTTCTGTTTAGGGAGGAAATAACTTTGTTGAGGAAATACCACAATGGGCTCCTTTTAGTGGTGAAACGACTATCATAGCCAGTGGTAGGTCGTTTGTACTGCTGTGTTTCCAGCCCATCTCAGAGGAGTCTGTAGACGTCTGCTTCGTGTGAGATTCCGTGGGAGAATCGCGGCAAAGCGCTGGGTCACGGCAGTGCAGAGTGGAGAGAAGGCAGCCGGGGCGTGGGTCTTGGGTGGGCTCCAGGGGCTAGAGGTGAGCACAAGTGAAAGATGTGAGTCCCAGGGATCTGCAGCCCTGTCAGACGAGGGCACCGTGCTTCCCGAAGGACACAAACTAGAGGCTGGAGCCAACCTTACTTTCATTTTGAAGGGTCTAGTTGACCTCAGCTGACATCCAGGAAATAAGCAACACTGACAAATAGCCCAGAGTCGGCTTTCGTTGCCCGATCCTGCTGGAGAGGCCCTGCCTTCTAACAGGAGAGTCAGTTTCACGCGTCTATGTGTGCTGCCTCGTTCTGTGCTTTCAGTTAACAAACGTGCCCTCATGCTCTTCTTGTCTATTTTTATTGTTGTTGGTTTTTTTTTTAAATTTTGCTTTGGCTATAAGGACTATGTTTACTTTGCTCTTTATTCCTTATAATGATTGGGAAACCCGCATCATCGTAGGTGAAATTCCCTAAAACACAGATGGGGATCTGCACGCAGGAGGGGTGTGGGAAGTGGGCGCAAGAGGTCGGAGGGATGTAGGGTCGGGCTGAGGAGCGGAGCTGCTCAGAAGCTGCAACAGGCCTCAGGGACGCCTACAGGGAGCTCTGAGGCAGCAGCGCCCTCCAATTCTGTCCCAGATTGAGGTGTGGGGCTGGGGGTGGATTGGGGACAGCTTTTTGGGGGCAGGGGACCTCGGCATTTATCCCCCTGCGTGGAGAAGCCTTGGATGTGGCTGCTCCCACCTAGGGGTCGTGCCCTTGGGGTGAGGAAGCCCCTCCAGCTGGGGCCGGTCCCATCAGTGGCCAGGGGACGGGATCCTCGGTTCTGGAGGGGGATGAGGGGCCATGCCGCCCATCGCTCGTAGTTTCTCATTTCCTACTAGCACTCACCTGGAAGTTCAGAATACCTGGACTTCTTTTCTCTATTTAATGTCATCAGTTACATTACCCTTTCATGGAAATAATCACTGATTTGCTCCTGGACCAGATGAAAAATTTAGCGGAGTTTTATTTCTTCACTTCCCTGTTTGGGTTGATATTATCTCACTCTTTAGACAGACATTAGGACTAAATTGTTATGGGTTTTTTTGCATTGTTTATCTTACCTTTAAGAATCATTTTTGTCACTGGGACGGGAGGTAGGCAGCACGGGATGGGGTTCAAAGCATGGAAGCGCTCGCCTGGCAAACGCAGTTTACATTCCTCCCTCTGATAAGGATGCTCCCGGGTTTGGGGGAGCCCCTGCTGACCCTGAGCTCTGGCTCTGTACCTGCAGGCTGCGGCGGACGGTTCCAAGCAGAGCACGCTGTCGTGCAGGCGCGTGAGGCCTTTCTGAAGCCTGGTACCCAGGAAGATTTAAACTCCCCACGCTCCCACCGCTTCCTCTGATGAATGTACCAACAACCTCGCATAGACGTTACCTTTAAATTTGGTTCTTTGTGGGTTTTTTTTTCTGCTTGTTACAAGTAGGACTGTTCATATCATTGGATGTGCATTTTATATTATTTAAACATGAGCTTTCGATACCATATTTTCTAATTTGACTAGACATAATAAAAATTCCCATACATTTTTTTTTTCCTGAAGCCCATCAGCTCTCCTAGTCAAGTGGTTCTTCTGCTGACTGACTGTCCACAAACAGCTCTTCCTTCCTTCAGAGCCGATTATAAGAAATCTGGCGCCTGGACTGACTTTCTGTCTGTCCCAAGAATGCCCTTTGCTGTTCCCGTGGTGAGCCTCATCGCAGGGGTGAAGGAATTATTTAGCCAATTTGTCAGTAATTCCTTCTGACAGGCTAACCGCCTTCCCTTAGCACGAGTGTGCAAATGCGCAGCCTCAGGAACATGCAGTAAATCTGCTAATTAAATTGAATGCAAAGCCAAGGACTTCCAGAGACCATGTTCCTCTTGTAAAGCAAATAGTTTGTAATTCACAATTACACTGCAGCCGTGGGAGCGTCTTTCACTGATTGTACATAGTGCCCTATTTTAAGGGTCAAGTCATAAAACGTTAGTGATCAAATGGATGTGGATGCTTCAACGTTTCTACCTTCAATTATCAGAGCAGCGTCTCTGTGGACATTGTAACGTGGGATGTGGACGGTATTGTAAGACTTCTCCTGGATCTTTCCAAACCTCAGAAGAGAAGACATATGGGGAATCCCTCAGGCATGGTAGTGTTCTGGGCCATATAATGGGGTGACAAGAATGTCACCTCCCACTTCAGAGAGGATCGCCTCATTCCTACTGCCTAGGGCAGCATCACCCGGTCCTGGTAATGGGGTCAGGCAAACTGGAATGGGAACTGAAGGCTCTGCAGGCTCTGTGCTCCCAGAGGCTTCACACCCACCATCTTGCCATGGAATCGCCTGCCTTTCCGTTTTGCTGGCCGCTGCTTTATATTGGATGTAACCTGCAGCAAACAGTGTGTTCCACACATGGTCTGGGCTATTTGGTTCTGGAATCCAGGATGGAGGTTTGCATGGGAGCTGCATATTTCAGAGTGAAGGATTCCCTGGGGGGATTGCTCTGTTGCAGCTGCAGCGGGGAGCAGGGGCATGTGTACAGCGGACTGCGCTGAACTGGGCAGCGTGGGAGGGCGCAGAGAAAGCCGGGGTGAGAGAGGGCACTGTTCCAGGGTTACAGGTGCGGGGCCAGGGGAGGTGGAACAAGCAGGTGAGTTAGGGCAGGCAAGGGGGCTTATGGCCAAGGCAGGGCTTTGCAGAGGTGCCTGGGGCTGGGGCTGGGTCTGCTTGACATCCCCCTTCCTTTCCGGGACAGAGCCGGGGGGTCTAGCCCACATGCCTGGACACAGGTAGGTCTCTGCTGGTAGCACAGAGAAAACCAACAGTCACACTGCTTGGGACAGTTCCCAAGACATGGGAGGTTAAAACAGAAATAACTTGGGCTGCAAAGTCCAGTGTTGGGTCACAGCATCAGCAGCGAGGACCATCTGTTATGGAAACTGGAGGCTCTGACGGTAACAGGCGCTGGCTCGGACCCCACAGCAGCCGTGTCTGCCCCTCACCAACGTGGCTGGGGTCCAGCCGCCAGCACCGTGCCTTCTTCCTGGAAGAAGCCAAATCTGGTAAACGAGGAGAAGTAGAAGTTTAAAATGCATATCAGTGAGAGAGAAAAAAAAAGAGAGAGAGAGAAACCAAAAGATTTCCTGTATTTCAAACCCCATATGGGATAATATTATTAGGGAAATCTGAAACAAACTGCCAGATGAGCAGAATATTTAGATGTTTTTATCTGAGGGGAAGACAGAGGAACAAGGATTTTAATGCATGCTACTGCTGTGGTCTAAGAGCTGATTTGAAGAATGCTGTCTTTTCCCATGGATTAAGTTAGATGATAAATAAACCTATATATTTTTTCCTTCCTTTAACAAATATTTATCAGCTGCCTACCTCATGCCCAGAACTGTGTCATGCACTAAACTTAGAGTGGAAAACTTGGCCCCTGCATTCACAGATCTGTCCCTGCTTGATAGCCATTATTCAAACTATCACACCAATGCCTGTAAAATTGAAACTACATTGAAGGGTACTCATTTGTAGGTACATTTGACCTGGATAGAGACCTGAGAGGAGTGTTGCTGAGGAAACAGCATGAGCAAAGGGCCTGTGGTATGAAGACCACCATGGGCACCTGGCTGAAGTAGGCAGGTTAAAGAGCTTTGCCTTTATTCTTAGGTCAGTGAAAGCTGTTGAAGGTTTTAAGCAGGAGAATTGCATTCTCAGAATCATGTTTCCAAAAGATGACTTTCCTTCAGCGCAGAGGAGAGGAATAAAGCGTGGTTACTGGATGAAAAGTGCTGAAGCCTAGGCTGTGGCAGCAAGAGGCTATTGTGGTAATATAGACGGAGGTGATGGTGGCTTGGGCTAGGGCCCAGAATGGATTTCAGAGATACTTAGAATTTAAAATCTACAGGACAAGGTGTTAGGATCAAAAAAGGGATGTTGAGGGCGGTTCCTAGATGCCTGGCTTCTCTAGTAGGAACGAGGCCCACCATCCTTCTGCCAGAACCCACCGCTTCCTTGTCTGAGTTCTGGAGGTTGGTGATCTCTGTTCCTCACGATTCCTCAGTAAACGTTAGGAGCATCCATGTCTAAATCTTGTTTCCGCAGCGAATCTACAGGCCCGCCAGGGGAAGGGATGGCGGTGAACTTCTCTCCATGGTCCTCACACCGCCTTACAGAATGCCTCACAACAGCCAGTGCTCTGTAAATATTTGTTGACTGAATGAATAATGGGAGGACATAGGCAATTTAGGAGAGTTCAGTCCCAGGTTGGATTTTTTTGGGCAAAGTCATTTAATTTTAATCGAACTCTTTCTTTCTTCCAATTAGAAACTCCAATTAATGGCTTTAAATGGTAAAAAGAATGAGAAAAATCAATTTAAAGTCTAGAAATATAGACATTTTGGTAGAAAGAGGGAAAGCCTTGTGGATTTGCTTTAAAAAGCGGTCAAATTGCTTTTCATAAGCAAATGTAAGAGGAAGTCCTTGTCCACCCGCCCCTCTCAAGTGTGGACAAATGTTTGGAAATGGCTAGCAGGCAGCTCCAGCTGTTTCCTATAAGAGCAAATTCATGAGAACCATTTGCCGGGGTCCTGTAATTTGGCTCCAAACTATCTGATTAAGTGCAGCAAAATCATTGAAAGGAAGTATTTCTGGATTTAATGAGCAAAACAATTTATGGAAAACTATTGAATTAATCCCAGAAAGCTGATACTTTGTTATATTTCACTACACGTGCAGAATTCTCTAGACCAGGCTAAGGATGTTAAGATGTTAAGATATTGTTTGCTGTAGGTACTACTGATTCCTGTTAGTCTACAACCTTCATGGGCCAGGCAGTCTCGTGCACGGTGCCCAAAGGAAGGGAGCAGCATTTCAGGATTCTCCACGTCTACAGCTTTGCGTTTCTGCAAATTTATTTAAAAGTCTTAGCTAGGGAGCGGAAGTGGCTCAATCAGTTGGGTGCCTGCCTCCCACATGGGAGGTCCCAGTTTCGGTTCCCAGTGCCTCCTAAAGAAGATGAGCAGATGCAATGAGCAGACTATGAGTGGACACAGTGAACAGACACAGCAAGCAGACAACGAGCAGACATAGTGAGCAGATAGACAAGGGAGCCATCTCGGGTGGGGGAGAGCCTTAGCTAAGGCAAAATGAATCTTCAACATTTTGATGAGGAAAAAATGGCAATATTTCAAAAATAATCCTCTGTCCAACAGCCTATTCTAGTACAGTTTGCTTTATTAACTGGCAGTCAGCCTCTGTGTTGGATGCCTTGCATGCTATGTGGAATGCAAGCAAAAAGAGAAAGAAATGAAATCACCATGGGCCACATCTCCTGCAGCCCCTCTCGGCAGCAGGTGCAGCTTCCTCCCACTCGCAAGCTCCCCAGGAGCAGATCTGGGAGGAAAGGAAAAGCAGGCACCCGCTGCGTGAGGGGTCTGGAAGGATTTCTACGGCTACAGACCCCACAGGCAAAACTGGAATGCCCACTCCAGTACAGAATACCCCTACCCTGTGAAGATGCTCCAGCCTGAAAATTATCACCAATAACAAAATATTAACTGTCACCAAATCCTCAAATGCAGGTGGAGGTCTTGAGGATGCGTTTGTCTGTTTGAGTCTGGCGTTCAGGAGAGCAGTCTGAGCTGGGGAGATAAATTTGGAGTGACTACTTATAGATTAAAACCATGAGACTAGAGGAGGTCACCAAGACTGGGGTGGAGTGTCAGGAGAGAAGAGAAGGTGATGAAGGACTGACATCTGGAACCTTGCAACGAAGGTGACCCGTGAGGTGGGAGACCCCAAGAGAGTCAAAGAAAGTAGCAGGCTGTGCTAGTTTTCTACGGCTGCTAAAGGACCGCAGACGTGGTGGCTTAAGCAGTAAAATGGATTATTTTACAGTTCTGGAGGCCAGACGTCTGAAATGGGTCCTATTGGGCTAACACTGAGGTGTCAGCAGGGCTACACTCCTGCTGGATGCTCTGGGCAGAATCGGGTGCCTCCAAATGCGTCTCACTTGATCCTTACAAATCTGTGAGTTGGACACTATTATCCCCTGTAGCCGATGAGGAAACAGGAGCAGAAGGTGAAACGCTATGTCCAAGGTCGCACGACCATGAAGTTTAGAGCCCTAACTCAATCCTAGGCACCTTCTGCCTTGACAATCTGTGTGTCCACCAGGCTCATTGCTCTCCTTCTCAGGACATTGATCGCCCCTGACGTGTGGTCATTTATTTGTTGCCAGATCTTCTCTGATAAAGTGCCTCCCTTTAAATTAAAAAAAAAAGAAAAAGGAAAAATCATTTTCACCTTCTTTAAATTACAAGAAGAAAAGTCATCTGAGGTTTTGCAAGCCAACCAGGGGCTTTGGCCAGCTATCTTCCTTTGTCTTCAGGGAAAAAGCAGCCTGGAGAATAAGTAATGCATCTTGGATATTAGGTCTTGGTTTCTAAAATTTAAATTTTAATAGTGGGGCAAAAACTTCTGTAGACAAGCCGTTGTCCATTACAAAGATAAAGGTAGAAAGAAACAGAGAAAATCCTCTGAAGATGATTTTCTAATGCACCATCTCAGTTTCTTCCACAGAGAAACCAGATCTGGAGAGATAACTATGTCACTGAATACAGGAAAGTCAAAGAAAAATGGGGTAATTAAGAATCCTTTCTCCAGTCTGGTGCAGCACAGGCGGAGTACAGCAGTTCCTTGTTGACAGATATGATATATCTCCTGCCAGAGGCTGTCACTTGACTCAGTAAGCTTCATAGACGTATATTGGAAAAGAAGCAAAAAGAAGAGGCGGAAATCCTGTGATTCAAATATTGGAAAATGTGAATATTGGGTAGCTCATCCTCTTATCTGGGCCACTGATGTGTTTTGGAAACGTTTGTCGCTGAGATTTCCCTTCCAACATCATCAGCTCCATCTTCTATTCTCTCTCTCTCTCTCTCTCCCTCTCACTCTCTCTCTCTCTCTCAAGGTTGGGGAAGTGATTTGGATTCAAGTTCTTCTTCTGGAAGTCTCTTACTTTGTCTAAGTGGCTGTCACAAATATCACAAACTGGTTTGGTGTATACAACAAGAGCTTACTGTCTCACAGTTTTGGAGGCTAGGAGGCGTGTTTCCTTCTGAAGTCGGTGGAGTTCTGGTGGTGGCTCGTTGTCATCCTTGGGCTTCCTTGCCCAGCGTCGTTGCCTCCCAGCACAGGGCGATGTCCTCCCCTTTCTCTACCATGTTCCCACTCACTCCCGGCTCCTGGCTCTTCTCCGTGGCTTTCTCTCTATAAGGCTCCAGCATCTGGGTTAAGGTCCACCCTGGTTCAGTTGGGCCAAACCTTAACTGAAAATAGCATCTTCAAGAGGTCCTGTCTGCAATGGGTCCACACCCACAGGGACATGGATTAGGGTTAAGAACATTGTTTGTTGGCATGCTTAACCCAACCTACCACAGCCCGCCGCAGGAAGAAACTCTAGCGAGGGAGGGTGTGAATGTTCTCTGTGCATAATACAGCCAGGACATATGTTTGCAAGAGGTATAATTAAAATGATGTTAAAGGAAAAATAATGGGTGGGTAGATTCAAGAAGAAGTTGATCCTCATGGGTAAGAGCTATTTGATTCTAGATTCTCTGGGAGAGTGAAAGTTTGCCCCCAGACACCTGTCATCATGCCTCCCAACTCTATAGGCAATCAAACTCTTTCAGTGGAGAACTGCCTGGACCTCATGGAGTCCTGTATATACTCTGTTTGGTTTCTGAGGCTGATGAAAGCAGATACCATGGAATGGGTCAGCTTAAACAATGGGAATTTATTAGCTTACAGTTTGAGGCAGTGAAAATGTCCAAATCAAGTCATCATCAAGGCAATGCTTTCTTCCAGAAGACTGGCTGCCAGTGGTCCCGGGCTCCTCTGCCTCAAGGCAAGGCACATGGCAATGTCTGCTGGCCTCTCCCTTCTCTTCTGGGTTTTGTTACTTCCAGCTTCTTGCTTCCGTGGCATTCTCTTTCTCTCTCTCTGATTTCATCCTATTTATAAAGGACTTTAGTGATAGGATTAAGACCCATCCTGAGTGAGGTGCACCACACATTATCTGAAGTAGCCTCATCCCAAGAGTCAATTTACACTGGGCCCACAACCGCAGGAATGGATTAGATTCAATAACATGTTTTGGGGGTACAGAGAGCTTCAAACCACCACAGTTTTCCCTCAGGGCATGGCTGGTGTCGGGTCATTTGGGAAGCCCATGGATGTTAAGTGAATGTTGCAGTGTTCTTTCTGATGGTTTGAAATAGTTTATGTGGCAAACGCTATGTATCAGCTGGCTTGACAGCCATACCAATCTCCTTCTGATGTGCCTCTCTGAGCTCCGAGTCTGAAAAGCTAAAAATTTGACTCTTTTGCACACCTCTCTTGCAAGTATAATTTATATTCCAACAACATGAGACTTGAACTTGGAACTGAGGTCATTGAGTAGAGAGGTAGGAGTGAGGCATGCATTTTCCAGCACTGCAGTAGAAATGATGTGGTTCTGGAACTGCCATGGCAGCTCCCCAAATGAGCACAGGTGCCATGCTTTGGAGCTGGCAGCCTCCTTCAGATGATGGGGTGGGGAGGGTAAAACCAAGCAGAGGAGCAGAAGATACGGAGTTCCAGAGGTGCCTTTTGGGATTGAATCATGTCCCCCACAAAAGGCATGTTCAGGTCCCAGCCCCTTGTCCCGTGGGTGTGAACACATTTGCAAATAGAACCTCGAGGGGAGCAGGAATGCATTGCATACAAGTATAGAAAGAATTGCTAACTTCTCATTGAAACAGTTCATGCTAGTAGACAAAGGAGCATTTCTAGAGTACTGGCAGAGGAAAAAAGTCAACTTAGAACTCGATAGCCAGCAAAGATACCTTTCAAAAAGATAGGCAACAATTTTTAGACAAAAACTGAGAAAATCTATGACTAGCAAATTTGTGGTGCAGGAAATGTTAAAGACATTTCTTCAAGCTGTTGAAAGATGATCTCTGATAAAAACTCTGATGTACACGAGATAATGAATAATATCAGACATAGTAGATACGTGGATGGACATTAATTACTTTTGTTTTCTCACTTAAACCTTTAAAATATAATTGACTATGTAAAGCACAGTTAATGAGTTTGTGTTGTGTGATTTATAACATATATAGAAGCAAAATGTATGGTGACAGCATGAAGTATAGGATTGGGCAATAGAACTACACTGTGAAATGATATAATATTATTTGAAGGTGGACAGTGATCAGTTAAAATGGATATTATAAATCCTTGAGCAGTGAAGTTGATAACATTTAGGGAGCTAGGTGAAAGTTGAGGTAGGTTAGTACAGGGAAGCGAGAAGACGAGCCACAACATGGCCGACGGACAACATGGCCGACGGACAACATGGCCACAAGGCCATGCTGAGACCTTGACCTTGAGGTCCCAGTTGGGACTCTTTCAGGGCTGAAGGGGAGGTCCCGGATAATTTCAAACAGGCCTCCCCATTGGTCCTCAATAACCCCCCAAAAAAGGGCTCACCATTGGTGGGGTAACCAATAACATCTGGAGCCCCTTCCCTTAGCATTAGCAAGGGAAGGAGTCATTAATAGCTTAATAAAGGCAGACACACAAGCCAAATCACTCCCTTTGCCTAGAGGAGCCCACATCAAATATCGCCGCTTATTTCCGTCCTTCTCTCCCATTTCTCAGCAAGCTCTGTTCTTTTCCCCCATTTCTCAATGAATTCTTTTTACTGGCCTAACTAAACTGGCATGTTCTTAAATTCTTTTATGCGACAAAGCCAAGAACCTAGAGGAATCCAGCACTTCCCCGGCTTCAAAAGTGTATGGGAACTCTATTATTGCAAATTTTCTGTAAATCCAAAATTATATAAAAATAAAGTTAAAAAGAAACATTTAAAACCTTATTTATATTTAAATTGGGTATACTTTATGTAAGTTCATTGTACCTCAATAAAATTGTTTAAACAATAAAGATGCTATCAAGAACTCAGCGGGTCTGCTGTGTATGGTTCATTTTCAAGCTGATTCCTATACTGGGCTCCAGCTTGCTGCCAACCCTGCCAGCTTCACCATGTCTACCAAGCGCTGGAGCTAGCAGCTTTATAGGAGGCTCCTGGGCATCGTGCTTTCCCAGAGCATTCTGGAACCTGTCCTCTTGTGTCTCACTGGTGACAACTGGATCAGGACTACTCCTGAATCAGTCATTCTGGCCTGGAAAACAGGATCCCTCCCCCTGACTTAAGCTATGCAGGGCTCACCCTGGAGCTGAGGCTGGGTCGGTCACACCCAAACCCCACCAAAGTTAGGGTCTTGTTAGAACGGTGGTAAGAGGGAAGGTGTGCCGGGGAGCCAGCCCACAAATGTCTGCAGGCGAAGGCTTCTGGGTTGCTTCACGGAGAGTATAGTTTACACTCTCAACCCAAGAGGCCCTAGAAATGAATAACTTCACAATGTTGAACCAAGGCTGCTCTTTGTTCTAATCAGAGAAATTTCTAATGGCTCACACTCATACCATTTAGATCAAGTGCAAGATAAAAGCAATGACTTCTGTGACTCTAGCAACGCCCCATTCCATTCTCTTTCCTCTTCCCTTCTCTACTTGACGGTTTCTTTTCTTTCCTTTTTCCTCCCTCTCTCATTTCCCAAACTCTTTTTCTTCTGAATTCCCTGCTTACAGTAACAGAGGCAGAGCAATCTGTGAGTTAAATACAATATCAAACGAAATTTGTTTACTAGTGTTACTACTTTCAAAGAATATTTGTCCTAGAGATGCTGAATCCTTGATTTTTCCAAGGACTATTAAGTGTAAAAATGCTTAGTATTACATATAAAAAGAGCAAATGCTCTAATTGGAGCCCTTTTGCAATGGGAATTAGAATCTCTGCAAACAGACTAACGCAATTTCCACGATTCTTCCCTTACTCTTGTTTACTGTACCCAATTTGCTCAAACTTCCACTGATAGATGTTTCTCCAGAGGCTATCATGGAAGAAAATTATAATTTTCCTAAGCCCACCTGTATTAGTCAGCCAAAGTGGTGCTGACGCAAAATACCAATAACGAGTTGGTCTTTATAAAGGGTATTTATTTGGGGTAGAAGCTCATAGTTACCAGGCCATAAATCATAAGTTTCTTCTTTCACCAAAGTCTGTTGCCACGTGTTGGAGCAAGACAGCTGCCAATGTTTGCCAGGGTTTAGGCTTCTTGGGTCCCTCTCTTCCCGGGGCTGTGTTTCTCTCCAGGCTCAGCTCCTCTGTTTCCTCCACAAGGTCTGCTGTAGACTATGAGGCTCTCTAGACTCTGCCTCTCTCCACAAGGCTGGCTGTGAACTGTCAGGTGAATGGCTCGTCTCTTTTCCCGGGGCCTTCTCTCCCTCCTTATCAGAACTTCAACATCAAAATTTCAACTTGAAAACTCCAACTCTGTCCTTTGCCTTGTCTTTTATCTTTGAGACCCCACCCACCAAGCTGCGGGGCTCAACACCCTACTGACGTGGCCCAGTCAACGCCCTAATCATAACTTAATCACGCCCAGATTAACAGGCCAGTTTACAAGCATTATCCAATATCTGTTTTTGGAATTCATAACTATATCAAACTGTCCAACTGCTACACATCCTAAGCACTTCTAGCCCTGAACTAAGCCTAACACTGAGGACAAATTTTGATTTTTCTAGGAATAATATGTAACTAGTTTCAGGATTTGCCAATAACTAGAATATGTATCAAATAAAACATACCCGTAATGATGTTTTTGTTAGTATGCTCATATATAATTAGCAATTTTTCGATTACTAAAATAATTAGAAGATCATATGCTTTGGTGATGTACTGATTATGTGCCCCATAGAGTATCACAGTGTCTAAGGAGAAGCCTCCGATCACTGTTTAGAATTCATGCTGTGGAGAGTTGGCTCATGCAGCTTCTCAGCTGCAAACCACCTAACAAATCCAGAGCGAAGTTCAAAAATGGCCACCCTGCTATCTGAAGAGCCTGCTATTGTGCCAGAAGCTGCTGAGGGGAGAATGTTTTTCACAGCTTGAATATCAATTCTGAAAAAAATATCCAACAGAAGCAGAAACATCAGACGAAAGAGGAGACTATAAATCCAAAAAGGAATGCATTCTTTTCCTCAGCAACAGTGGTTCTGGACTATTGACTGAATCTTCTCAGATTTGTCTGCTTTAGAAAAATTCTCCGTTTACTCTTTTTAATTTTAAAATGTTTTACACTATTGGCTGTTACATTTTAAATGAGTGTTAATTTTAAAAGGTCACATATAATGTGTATAAATCTAAGCAGAGTTTACAAATCAAGGTAAATAATTGTTCTTTTTCCCCCTGAAATATAAAATGGTCTGTGGCATTTCAAAGGTAAGTGGTGAGTGGGTGAAGCCGGGACCCACGCTAACTGACCAAGCACCCAGTGGGTGCTCAGAGGCCAGGGCCATGCTGGGCAGGACATACAGCAGGAGCCACGTGTCATGTCCTCTAGCAGCCACACTTAAAAGGTCAAAAGAAAAAGGCGAGATGAATTCTAATAGTATATTTGATTTAACCCAATACATCAATAATAATCAATATAAGAATCATTGACAGGCTGCTTTATGTTTGTCTCTTCATGCCATGTCTTCAAAAGCCAGCATGCTTGTTGAGCTTAAACGCACCTCGTCTTGGACTAACCACGTTTCCAGTGCTCCAGCACCAGGCGTGGCTGCCACCTACCACATGGGGAGACCCGCCGTGGCTCTGTCATCTGCTTCTCAGGTTCTTGGAAGACGAATTAGATAAATGGATTTTAAAAACAGAAACTCTCTGTTTAAGGATTAAAACATTCAGAAAATCGCACATCATGCGTGCATTTTGACAGGTTTTCAGGAAGGAAACATCCGCTTAACTAGGAGCAGATCAAGAGAAGGAACATTAACAAGACCCCGGAAGCCCCTGGAGACCCCCCTTGGGTTTCCTGCCCCACCCCGACGTGGACCCCACTTATCACCCGGAAGCGGACTTTGATGACACGCTGACAGCCAATCCCTGGGTGCCCAGGGCAGTGGTCTCTGCTACAAAGCTGGGTCACAGCCCCCAGAAATATGCAGAGGCCTCTGGGGGCCGTGCCAGGAGCAGGAGGCTGGGTGAGAAGGTGCCAACTCCTAGAGTCCATGACGCTGCAAATATGGGCAACTTAGATCCAAATAGCTTCTGAATTGGCTTTCTCCACATGGTCATGAAGTGGGAGAGCAGGGTGCTGACGGGAAAAGAACTCTCGATCACGTGGACGTCCACGGGCGTTAGGAACTGTCCCCTTTTTGATCAGACACAGGTTCCTCTTGGCATAAGAACTGGGGCTACCGCGTGTGTGCGATAACTATTTTGCATAAGTAGGAGGGTGAGAGACGGAGTAAGCGTCCAAGCGTTTTCTGTGTTTTATGAATATTTGGGGGGCGGCTAAGCCTGAGGTTTAGAGACGCCAATCTCACTAGAGCTAGATGGAGGAGGGAGGAGAAAGGTCAGCGTGCCCGCAGGTGCAGACCTTGCCAAGCTGCAGGTGAAACTGCACATCTCCGCAGCAGCCCAGGCCTCAGTTCCTTCTGGAAGGTGGTGGCAGTGGCGGCAGTCTCGTCAACAAGCAGAAGTCAGGATGGCTCTCGGAGAGCTGGACCCCCTGTGCTTTCTGTGAACGAGCACGTGCTCCCTCTCTTTCTCCCTCTTTCTGAAGACTGGGTGCCTTTCTTTGCGGGGGGGTGGGGGAACTGTCTCAGCTAATTTCCAGGACCTGATCAATGAAGGTCGGCGTGAGGGCTGGTTTGTCACCAGTGGTTAAGGAGAGAAGATGATGCTGGCTAAAACCCAGCCTTTCCATAGCTTAGCACAAACAGCCACACTTCTGCTGAAGAGAGCGAGGTCATTTCATAACGCTGGTGAAATCAGGTGAAATCCCTTGGTCTCCCATTGACTGTGATTCCACCCCTGGCGTAACTGAACGTGATGAAGAGCCATATTATCAGGAGTCAGGGCTGGAAACAACAGGTGGGCCTTCCCAACTCCCCACACAATTTTGGGGGAGAGACTTTGCTTGAATAAGAGCCTCTGGGAACTCTTGTCCCAGCTGGAGCGTGGCATTAGCACATTCAGGAATAAAACAAGTTAATATGATCTTAATATTGATGTGCAAAACAGATTTCAGAAAAGAACGGGGCTCTGAATTTCACTTTAAAAATCCACCATAAAGCATTTTATTGGCTAATAAGACCATATTACGTTGGACTTCACAACTGAGAATCGGTGGGAGCTGGGCCAGCGGCTGAGCTGAGAGGCCCGTGGTCATCACACAGGTGCCGCTTCCGTCCATCACCAGGAGACCTCGGTCCACGAAGGCAGTTCTGAGCAGCAGGTATTAGCAGCCGCCCCCTCAGAGCGCGTCTCTCCACCGCTACAGGCCTCCCCGATGTCCAGCTTGAGGAGGAAGGAGGGGAAGGGGCAAGAGGGGGCATCGTGGAGAAGAAACCGCCTTCTGCTTCTTCCCTCACCTCCCACCCAACCTGGCCTTTGCCACCCTGCTCCCCGACCTCTGAAACGTGAACGAGTTTCCGCAGAGCGCTGGCCAGAGCTGAGCCAAAGCCTCTCTTTGTTGACGTTCCCTCCGTAGTTTGTTTTAGTTCTCCACAGGCTGCCAATGCACTCTACCAGAAATGGGGTGGCTTCTAAACAAGGAATTTATTAGGGTGGAAGCTTACAGTTCCAAGGCTGTGAAAATGCCCAAACCAGGGCATCGCCAGAGCTGCTGTCTCACCGAGTTGCAGCTGTGTGTGTATGTGTGTGTATGTGTGTATGTGTGTTTGAGTGTATGAGTGTGTGAATGTGTGTATATATGTGTGTATGCGTGTGTGTATGTGTATATATATGTGTGTGTATATATGTGTGTGTGTGTGTATGAGTGTGTGAATGTGTGTATGAGTGTGTGTATGTGTGTATATATGTGTGTGCATGTGTGTATGAGTGTGTGTATGTGTGTATGAGTGTGTGTATATATATGTGTATATGTGTGTGTATGTGTATGTGCATATATATGTGTGTGTATATATGTGTGTATGTGTATATATATGTGTGTGTATATGTGTGTGTATGAGTGTGTGAATGTGTGTATGAGTGTGTGTATGTGTGTGTGTATATATGTGTGTGTATGTGTGCATGTGTGTATATGTGTGTGTGTATATATATATGTGTGTATATGTGTGTATGAGTGTGTGTATGTGTGTATGTGTGTGTATATATGTGTGTGTGTATGTGTGCATATGTATGTGTATGTGTGTGTATGTGTGTGTGTGTGGGGGGGGCTCACGTGCTTCCGCCTGGAGCTCAGCTGAGGGCGCCAGGCCCATGGCGGGGCATAACAGCGGCCAGCTCGGCACTCCCCTCCCCTCCCCGCCGGGCCTGTGGCTGGTTCTGCTTCGGGCTGCTCGTCTGCTCTTCTCTCTGTGGGCTTCTCTGTCTTTCTGCGGCTGCAGGCCATCCTGGAGGGTAAAATGGCGGCTGCCTTCTCTCCCCTCCCCTCGGTTGACAGAGGACTCCAGCAAAAGGATTAAGATCCACCTGGGCCCTGCAATCTCTTCAAAAGTTCCCATCACAAAGGGCTTACTGGCATGGGAATGGGTTCGCTGTCAGAACAGGATTTTCTGAGGTCCACAGAGACTCAAACCGGCACGGGTGGGCCTCTGGATTCAGCTGGGACCAGACACTCTACAAACCAGGCACACAGAGTCCTGGCAGATGCCTCGACCCCGGCGCTTACAGGCCCACGGGTTCAGCAAGCCCAGCTGACTTGGGCTGCTGCCCACCACCTGTCCCTTCCGGGGCTCTTTGCCTCAGTGAAGGGCACCTCCGAGTCCCCGGTGGCCCAAGTCTGGCCCCAGGAGGTAATCCACGACACCTCCCACACCTGTGTCTCGCTGATTCTGGCTCCTGCAGGCTTCTCCACACCTGCCTTCTCCTCCACCCTCACAGCAGGGTTGCTCCTGCAGCAGGCTTATCCAGGAGTGGATGGAGGGTCTCCCCAGGAACGCGAAGGAACTGCTGAAAACACAAATCTAATTATGTCACTGCTTAAAACCCTTCAGAGCCTGCTCATATCTCTAAGAATAAACTCCCAAACTCGTCCCTGCCCGAGTGAATGATTCTTCCCATTCCCACTTCTACTCTCCTCCCCTTCTGCAGTTCTTTCAATGGGGCGTACTTCTCCCTGCCTCGGGGCCTTTGCATGTATGGGCTCTCTGTCTGCAGGGTCTTCTTCTGGGAAGACTTCCCTGCCCTATCGGTTAGGGCCCACTGCGAGGTGCTCACACAGATGTAATCATTCTGTATCTTCTTCACTGGTCAGCAAGTATCATGAGAACTTGCAGTGCTGCCCCAGTGTTTGTACATTGGGATACCCATTGAAGCCGGTTTCCTCTAGGCTCTTGGCTATGTTACATGAAAGAATTTACGAACATGCAGGTTTAGTTAGGCCAGTAGTGTATGAGAAAATGGGAGAAGAGAACAGAAACGGGAGAAAGCAGCAGATTACACATCCCCAGGTGTAGGTGTGGGCTGCTCCAGGCAGAGAGAGCGCGATTTGGCTTGTGTGGTTACTTTTTAAGCTATTGATTATCCCTCCCCTTGCTAATGTTCCGGGGAGGGATCCCAGCTGTTTGCTGCTCTGATTGATTGCCCCACCCAGCAGTTCCTCAGGGGACCCAATGGTGAGGCCTCGTAGGGATATCCAGGGCTTTCCCTCGACCCGGCCACCATCTTGTTCCAGACGGGGTTCTCCCAGCAGCCCTCGGGTGGGGTCTCCCTCAGGGGCTTCCCAGGTGGGGTTCCATGGCCACACGTTTCATGGCCGTGTTTTCCTGCAGGTCTTAGACTCGCCTTCCCATTCCCTAACCTAGTCTGCCTCACCGTGTACAGAGTAGACACCCAATAAACGTTTGTTGAGTGAATGAATGAAAGAAAGATGAAAAGTCATTCACTGGGCCAATAGAACCGGAAGGAGCTCACTGAACAGAGGCCCACGGGAGCAGGGATTCCTAGTAACCTGCAGAGAGCTGGGAAGATGGGCTTTTAAGACTGGCAGGCGCTGCAGGACACACAGGCTCCATGTCTCCCCTGCCTGGATACAAGGTCGAAGGCTGAGGAGAAGCAGGTGGGCTCCAGGGAGATGTTAGTCTTCAAATGCCACCAGCAAATTTTATTTTTATGTTATCTAAACCTCGTGGGATAATTTCCTACTAAGAGTGTAAAAGGCAGGCAGACAAGGAAGATTTACTATAACCAGACACAAAAATGAGAGAGGGCACCCCCCAGACCGGGTCCCCAAAGCAAAGCTTAGTTCAAGCAAAAGGTACGATCATTTTACCTCACACTTTCTTAAGGAGTTTTAATTCACATACTTTATCCCTTGGACGGCTAAAGTCAAAGTGTAAAAACAGGATAAATAATAGAAAAATGAATGACAACAGAACAAAAAGATCATTCAACTTCATTCACTTAGATTGTGCTAGAATCCATTTCTGTAGTACAGCATATGCATATTTACATAATTGATATGCTAATTAGGATTCATCACAGAAAGCTGCCATGCAACAAGGCATTGTTAGCATACTTCAAGATATTTTGTGAATTTGAAATTGGAAGATTTGATAGACAGTAGGTTTTTGAGTGTGCAACATGAAAAAAATAAAGGTAAAGCAGACAATAAAACTTTCTTCTCAGAAAAAAGGCACTTTGCCATTGAAGAGAATATTTGCTCCTCCTGTTGTAAATGGGTAGAAGTTCTATCCTGTCTCTTCTGGGAGTGCATGAACGTTCCTTACTTCTGGCATTATTCCACACCTATCAGAACTTTTCCTGTGCAGAGAATTAGGCTCTCACCACCAGAGACTTATGGCCAAATTTCTCTCTTGTTTAAACGTTTCACAAATTCACCCTGACCAAACTAACGAGGCTTTGCTACACTGCTCTTTGTCTAAGCCTTGGGAAAACAGGTCAGTTGCCCCCTCCCGTCCTCCTGAGATGTGAAGGGAAAACAAGAGAGACCTTTGGTGAAGCCGGGAGCTCAGCGCCAGCGTTTCCGACCATGCAGGGAGGGTAAGAGAAGCGGGGATTTGCAGGGTTCTAAGGAACCCCATCTCCCTGGACTGGTGGGAGCCGGACCTTGTGGCCTCGTGCCTCAGGCTGTCCCCACAGGCAAGGACAGGCCCCCGCGTTTGAGGAGCCCACTGGACACTCCTGGTGTTATCCTGATCTGCAGGGCATTCTGGGTCGGGGGTGCCCAGATGCACATTTCCCGCAGTCATCCTTTTTTTAGTTGGTTTTGGTTTTAATTTTCCATTTAAGAATTATTTTGTTCATCTTTAACTAGGTAATATAATTGCATGTTACACAGAAGGTACACAATGATACCCATGAAGAGGAAAGCTCCTTCCTCCCCTCCCTCCAGCCACCCAGCGCTGGTTCCCAGGTGAGCCCACTGCTCGCCCTTTATGATGGGCTGGCCAGAGTTTTTTCTCTCACAAATGGTAGCATAGTATTCACATTGGTCTGTGCTTTGCTGTTTTCACTTAATATCTCTTTGAGACTATTCCAAATCAATACATATACTTCATTCTCTTTTTAAGGTAGCTACATAGCATTCCATGGTTAGGTAAACCATCATTTACTTCATCAGTCCTCTCATTTTTTTTTTTTTTAGGAACTACCGGGGATTGAACCCAGACCTTGTACATGAGAAGCAGGCGCTCAACCACTTGAGCTGCATCTGCTCCCCAATGAGAGTTGGGTTTTCTTGTTTGTTTGTTTTTAGGTGGTACCAGGGAACGAACCAGGGACCTCATACGTGGGAAGCAGGTGCTCAACCACTTGAGCTGCATCTGCTCCCCTCATCAGTCCCCTCTTAAGGAACATTTCTGTTGAAGTCATTCCCCCTGCAACTACAAATAATGCTGAAACATTATCTAATATTTCACATTTATTTAATATCCTTGAACCTATGTCATTTCTTATATGTGCAAGTGTGTGCATTTACTAGTTGATATTACCAGTTTATTCTAGAGAGGTTGAACCTATTTAAAATCACATGCTCACCAACAGGATGTTAACAAACTTTGGATGTTTGATATGCTGATGAGTGAAAAAGTGTATCACACTAGAATTCCAATGTGCATTTTTCTTATATTCAGCAGTTATATGGGTGTGCAGGTTGTGCACTGCACAAGTCCAAGAGAAGTGTTTCTCATATGCCATGATATACCAGGGCCACCTTGAATTCTGTGATGCCCCATCTGTACAACTGTAGGTGGTAGCTCTATTCTGGGTGAAGTTCAATGTGAAGTTGAGTCAATGTCACATTTCAGAGCCATATGTATTTCCTTTTCTATGAACTTTCATATCCCTTAGTTGTTTTCTATTGGCTTTTGAATTTTTTTAATTTATAAGAAATTTTCATGTATTATGTTATGTGGAGAGTAGTATGAATTTTAAATATACTTTTTCCAGTTCATTGTTTGTATTTTGACTTTGTTTATGGTATGTTTCTTTATGGAGTTGTTTTCGTTTTGTGTTTAAACTATCAATATTATCATATACAGCTACTTTGTTTTGTGTCTTATTTTGAAAGTCATCCCTAATGCCAAAATTTTAAAAACATATATTCTCCATTGTTTTCATATAAATGGGGAAAAGGGGGCAACTCTTCTTTACAATAGAATTCCAATTAATACATGTAGAAGGAATGATGGAAACAGAAAATTACCTTTAGGTAAACAACAGAGCAATAATTGTTCAGGCTAGAATCACTGTCAGGTGTGAAAATTAAAGGGTGAACTTGTACTGAGCAATAAGTAGGATATTTGTACAGATTCAAAGTCTTTCTCCACAAGATACTCATTAATTACAAAAAGAAAAGTAGTAACTTTAGAGTAGAGAAGTCTGGCAGATAGCACCTTAACCAGTCTCATGATGAAGATGACAGCATCACTTCTGTGGTTTTCTTGTCAAAATGCACATCCTCAGTCTAATCAAAAGAAACCCAAATTGAGGGACATTCTACAAAATAATTAGCCAGTGCTTTTAAAAAATGTCAAGGTCATGAAAGATGGAGGAGAACAAGGAACTGTTACAGGTTGGAGGACACTAAGGAAATGTGAAACTCAATGCAATTTGTGGTCCTGGACCAGAAAAAGGACATTAGTGAGACAACTCTTACATTCAAATAAAGTGTGGGGATTAGTTACTAATACTGTATCAATGTTAATTGCTGGTTTCAATGATTTTACTATGGTTGCATAAGAGGTTAATACAAAGGGAGATGGGTTCCAGGAATGTGGGAACTCTGAGCTACTTTTGCCATTTTGGGGCAGTCTAAAATGACTTCAGTGCTAAAAGGCCTTTAAAAAAGGATAAAGGTTATCAGATTGCATAAAGACACAGAACAAATAAAACCCAACTATCTGTCTTTTAAAGAGATACATTGTAAATATAAGGACACTAGAAGGTTAGAAGTAAAATAAATAAATAAAAGATTGAAAATAAGATATACCATGCAAACATCAATCAAAAGAAACTAAATTTGACATTAAGAAATGTCTAAGCCAAACTCAGCATATAAATTCACTGCCTTCCCCTGCAGTGTGGAACATGACTCCCAGGGGTGAGCCTCCCTGGCACCAAAGGATTGTTACCAAGTGCCAACTAATGATGCATTTGGGAAAAATGGGGAAATATTAAATACAGATAAGTTTTTATGGCTAAGAGATTTCAAAGTGAGTTGGGAGGTCATTCCAGAAGTTACGCTTATGCACACCTCAGGAGGATCTCAATGACTGCCACAGTAAACAGTGCCTCAAGCAGGGGTGCTCCTGAGAGCTCTAGAGACATCTGGACACCATAGGCAAGGCAGACAACCCCAGGAAAGTGGCACCCCATCGGTGGGCCTTACTTTGGAATATATGTTAATCTATCTCCCCAATGTGACAGAATTATACTCATTTATAATTTCCCTACACATGGTTCTTCTGCCCCTTTTATTGGAATCTATTATTAGCACTATACACATTAAATATATGTCCCAGAGACTTAAATCTTTGGTCTATTCATATGCCGGTTTAGCCCTAAATCTCAGCAGAGTTGCAGCCAACACCTGCTCTTCAATTCTTTGGACTCACCTAGGACAACTAATAAAATGATGATGATGGACAATGCCCATCCCCCAAAACAGATAGTATCTACAACTGCAAGCAAGACAGTTCCATCCATCTGCCCCATGGGATGGAAGTCCCCTCTCAATCCGAAGCAGGGTGGGCATCACCATTGCAAAATCCTTAAGATTGAGGAATGAACAAACATAAGGGGGAATGTAACTATGGAGCAAAGCAGACTTATTATTATTCTAACAATGGAAGAACTTGTAACATTGATATAAAGACAGTGGTCACCAGAGGTTCTGAAGGGAGGGAGAGGGAAGAATAGGTGTGACATGGGGCATTTTGGGGACATTGGAATTATCCTGCATGACATTGCAATGACCGATACAGGCCATTATACATTTTGTCAAAACCTATAAAATTGTGCAGTGCAAAGTGTAAACCATAATGTAAACTATAGACCATGGTTAGTAGCAATGCTTCAATATTTGTTCATCAGTTGTAACAAATGTACCACACTAATGAAAGATGTTATTAATAAGGGAAAATGTGAGAGGGGGAGGGGTCTGGACTGGCAGGGAGGAGGATAGAGCACCCAACCTGCCTCCCGGCCCAGGGATCCCTGGGCACAAGAGAAAACACTGAGAAGGCTGTGAGGTGGACCTGGTCCTCAGAGACCATTGAAACTTGGCTTCTGGGAAAAGGGGAGAGAGGCTCAGTGAAGGATTAAATTTTGCTAACGACAAATTATGACTTCCTTCCCATGGGGGGATTTTGGTCCTGGTAGGAGGGTCGGCTGGGTCAGGTTAGGGGGTTTGCAGAGCCCTGGGGGGATGCTTGGGACTATAGAATCAAAAGGGGATGATAGGCTTCATCCTCCTTCCAGAGACAGACGTGGGCGAGCAGAGGGCATGAGAGTCAAAAACACACCGGCATCACGGGACATGCCCTCTGGGTCACAATTGCTTGACTCTGCCCTTGAGGCATGAAAACAGATGTAGATGATACAGAAAGGATGGGTTTGGCTGTGTTCCAATAAAGCTTTATTTACAACAGCCGGAGCGGCTGAATTTGGGAATCCTTTATATTTTCCATGTAACTTTTATGCAATCCAAGGGTTCTTAACAAGGGGCCCATGAGTTTGAATTGAAATTCAAAACACGTTTTTCTTGTGGGGACGTGTTGGTGCGGGTGTGATGTATTTATTAAATAATACACAGTATAGTTTGGACTTAGGAAGGGGTCCATGGTTTTCACATGACTGGAAAAGGGGTCCAGGAAACAAAAAATGTTAAGAAGCCCTGATTGTAACTTAAAACTTCTTTAAAAATAAAATAAATTTTTAACAATTTTAAAAGAAAAAAGAAAGAAAATAAATGTCATTAGACATAAGGAAGAGTCAATTCAACAAAGCATAAAAATTCTAAATTTGTATATACCTAATATCATAGCTTTGAAATATTGAAAACAAAAGTTGAAAGCACCAATGAAATAAATAGACAAATCCACAATCATAGTTGGAGAGTTCACAGACCTTTCCCAGTGAATGATAGGCAAAATAGGCAAAATATCAGTAAGGAAAGAGGATGAGAATGACGTTAAATTTTCCCAGTTGACATGTATAGAATAGTGCACCCAACATCTGGAGAAAACACATTCATTTGACATGCCCATGGACATTTACCAAAATAGAACATAACCTGGGTAATAAAGCAAGTCTTAACAAATTTCAAGAGATGAAAATTACAAAGAGTATGCTTTCTGGCCACAGTGAAAATAAATAGAAGTCAATAATAATATAACAAAAATTTTTGAGGAATTTGGAAATTAAGCAATACACTTTCAAATAACCAGTGGGTTAAAGAAGAAATCACAAATAGAATTAGAAAATATTTTATATGAATGGTGTGGTGGTTTGAAACTGTATGTACCCCCCAAAATTATGTTCTCAAAGCTAATTCATTCCTGTGAGTGTAAATGCAGTGAAAGTAGGAACTTTTGATGAGATTACCTCAGTTAAGGTGTGGCTTGGGGTGGGTCAGTCTCTTACTGGAGTCCTTTATAAGAGAATGGAGAATGAAATTCAGGCAAAGAGAAAGAAGGCCATGGAAGCAACAAAACCCAGTAGAGAAGGGAGAGACAAGCAGACACTGCCATGTGCTTGCCATGTCACAGAAGAGTCCAGGATCGCCTGTAGCTGGTTGTGGGGAAGAAAGCATTGCCTGATGATGACTTGATCTGGATGTTTTCCTCAGCCTCAAAACTGTAAGCTTATAAACTAATAAATTCCTATTGTTAAAAGCCAACCCGTTTTATGGTATCTGCTTTGAGTAGCTTAGCAAAGTAAAACAAACAGTGATGAAAATATGATTTGTAACATACAGATAAAGCAGTTTGCTCTAAATCATGCATTTAAAAATGTTTTTTTCATAATAGTCTCAAACTAGGAACAACCAAAGTATTTATCAACAATGAAATGAAAAAATAAGATGGAAATATCATATCCATGAAACAGAAGTAACTATCACCATAAGCAACAACATGGTTGAATCTCAGAGACATAATGTTGCGTGAAGGAAGTTGTTGCAGTTGGGCAATTTGATGTAATTATGAGTTCCAAAAATATAATTGGATCATGCTTGTAAACGGATCTGTTAATCTGGGCATGATTAAATTATGATTAGGGCATTGACTGGGCCACGTCAGTAGGGCATTGAGCCCCACCCCTTGGTGGGTGGGGAATCGAATATAAAAGGCATGGCAAGAACAGAGTTGAAGCAGTCTTTTGAGAAGCAGTTTTGATGTTGGAAAGAAGGCCCCAGGAGAAGAGAAGCAAGCCGTTCGCCTGATCATCTACAGCTGACCTTGTGGAGGAAACAGGAGCTGAGCCCGGAGAGAAATGCAGCCCCGGGAAGAGAGGAACCCCAGAAGCCTGAACCCTGGCAAATGCTGGCAGCTGTCTTGCTCTAACACGTGGCAATGGACTGTGGTGAGAGAAGAAACTTAACGCTTTATGGCCTGGTAACTGTGGACTTCTACCCCAAATAAATAACCTTTATAAAGACCAACCCATTTTTGGTATTTCACATTAGCACCCCTTTGGCTGACTAATACAGAAGTTGTACAAAAAGTACATAGAGTATGATTCTTTTTAGGTAAAGTTCAAAAGCAGGCAAAATTACTCATGATGTTACTAGTCAACAGAATGGTTACACTGGTGTATTCGTCAGGGATCTCCAGGGAAACAGAACAGATGATATATATACATATATATATATATAATGAGATTTATTATTGGAATTGGCTCATGTGACCATGGGGATTGCCTAGTCAGAGTTCCATAAAGCAGGCTGCAAGTTGGGGTCTCCATGAAGCGTTCAACGAATTCTTCAGGAGGAGGTGGCTGGCTGAAGTAGAGATGGAAATTCTCTCTTTTGATGGCTGAAATCATCACTTCTCCTTTTAAAGCCTTCAGCTGATCGAATGAGAGTCTGGTTGTTCTGAAGGCAATCTCCTTTCTTGATGGTAAAGGTCACCAGCCATAGATGTAATCAACTGACTGGTGATTTAAACTCATGAAACACCCTCACAGGAACCATCACACCAGGGTTTGCTTGACCAGATAACTGGACACCATCACCTGGCCAGGTTGACATATGAATTCCCCATCACATCTGGGATGCATTGTCTGGGAGAGGTGCAGCAGAGCCTCTGGAAATATTCTATCCTTGACCTGGATGCTTGTTAGGCATATATGCAAAAATTCCCCAAGCTCTGCACTTTACTGTAGGTCATTTCTGCTTCAATAAACAAGTGAAAAAGAGAGGGCCGCGTAGGGTTAGTTCCCCTTCCTCTTTCTCTTCCTTGGGGTTGCCCTGGCTCTGCTCGCATCTTTGTATTGCTGTGTGTGGAAATGCAGCACCATGTGGTGGCCGTGGAGATCTCCTGCATGGCTCAGATCTCCTTCCAAGGGCACCTGCTGGGGAAAGCACCTGGCCGGCAGCCTGCACCTACCACACTGCCTTCCTGCTGGCTCAGGGCATGGGGGCGTCTGAGCTGGGCCACCGCTGCCCTGAGTGTGCTCACCTACTATCTAACGGGCTAGCTTTGCCCTGGGGCTCCCCATCAGCCTGGCTCAGACTTACCGAGCCCTTCATTGCAGTCTGAAGCCCTTGCTAGCCAGCCCTCCTTCCTTCCTTCTCTCCTTTCACAGGGTCAGACCTGCATCGCGTCCTGAAGGCGCCTCCACCTCTGCCCATTCCCTTTCCCTCTATCAGTCACTGGCATTTCCCACCTCTAATTCTGTTTTGAGACCATCAAGGCTGGAAGCCTTAGGGCCTTTTCTCCTAAATAGACAATGCGGCCATTCTCCTCTGGTCCTAGCAGCTTCCTGTGGTCTGGGCTGTCCCTGCTCTGAGATCCCCACACAGCGGAGACCCTTCTAGGTGGGCAGAAGCCCCTCCCACCTTCCACCTTCCAGGGGCCCTCTGCTTCTTCCTTCAAACCCCACCACCCTCTTAATTTTTTTCACAGAAGAATTTGAGGTTCCATTTAACCCAGAGCCTGAATCAGTAGCAACCAAAAACCTAATTCCCCATTCTCTAAGGGTAGGGCGATAGCCTTCAAGCTTCCTGAGGTGAAGGCCATTCCTTCCCCTCTGTGTTAGAATTCTGTCCCTCTAATGCAATCAAAGGAAGCGTGAAAAACAAGACATCTGAACAATGAGCTCCCCGTTATAAATATTTGTGTTTCTGCAAAGAAAACCTATCTCCTGTCTAGTGGCTCCCTGCTCCCTAATCCTGGAGTTGGGACCTGGGTCTCTGACAGTCAACTCTCCCATGCAAGACACACCTCTCTGAAGGTGATGTTTTCTAGGGACACCCAAGAATTGCATTTAATCAGGTTTTAAAATAGAGCCAAGTAATTAATAACCATTGCATATCTACCAAAGCAACTCATGATTCATTCGCTCTTAAAAAGTGGTGGACTTTGGAATCCCTACAATTTTTATCTAACATTTATGTAATCTACGTATCTTTCAAAAAATAAAAAAAGAATATTAAAAATAAATAAATAAATAAATAAAAGAATAAAATTTTTTAAAAAGTGGTGGACTCTATTTATTAATAGGTAAAACCAATGCTTGTGAAAAAGAGTCTTCTTTAAAATAAAAATATAACACAAACAAAGAGAGCATTAGAAATGCAGTGAGCAGAAATAAGCTAAAGGAACTCTCCAAATGAAAGATTCCAGCCCCCAACCAAAAGAACCACTGATTCTGCTCTATAGGAACAAAGATGTATATGGCTAGGGGTGCGGGTGTAGCTCAAGTGGTTGAGCACCTGCTTCCCATGTACGAGGTCCTGGGTTCAATCCCTGGTACCTCTTAGAAAAAATATATGTATATGGCTAAAAAGGGAAAAGGATTTCTGAAAAGATACGAGGGTTTTTATTGCCTTTTTTCTTGGTAGTCTTAAGTTATTTCCTCTCTGAGAGTCCAGTAGTACCAGTGCACTAGAATGTTTAAAAGGGAATCGAAGGTCAGTAAATGAGAGGAAATTACTGTGGGAGGTTTCTGCTTTGTGCATCCTCACCGCTGTTCTTGTGATCACGTGGCAGCTTGTGTTCTGGCTCCTTAGTGAGTCATCTTGTTTATCTGAAAGGTCTTTCGAGTGCTCTCCTGAGATGTCCTTTGCTTCACTGGGGTCGGCAGGTTTGCTGTCAGCATTTATTCCCACGACCAGTTCTAACAGTCTAAGTGCCGGTCAGTGGACTCTGTCTCTACTTGGCCATTTAAACTTTCAGTTCATCACTCATTTATTTGTCAAGAAAGAAATGCTTATACTAAGTATTCCTATATATGTATATATAATCTTCAAAATTCAGTTTTTTATCTCAAGACATGAAATCTCTATAAATCCTGGATTTTATAAATTATTTTAAATAATTTTGTAATTTTTTACTCATCTTGCTGGGACTGTGTGAACATCCATATTCACACTTAAATATGTATTTACGTATTGTAATAATTGCTCCCCTGCCCCCAACAAACATACATACACTGGAGCGTCATTGTGTCATGGGGCAAATGGGAATGTAATCCAATGGCCTGGCTTTTCGGGCCAAAGTAATATGTGATAGCTGATTATTTTAGCAGATGTGGACCATTTCCTTTATTTTAGCCCTTAAGATGGGTTTTGCTTGACGGACTATTTTAGAATTGCACTTTTCAGGCCAAGCCGGTGATGGGGCTTCTGGTATCAACTGCCATTGTCCGCTCTGGTGAGTCAATTAAAATACAAAATTATTTAGTTAGAGAATAGAAGTCACAAGCATTTCTCATCACAAAATTTGTATTCTTTTCACTAAGTGTAAAGTATGTAATTTATCATCTGAGTTAATTTCAAGAGCTGCAATTTGTAATGTCATACTTAGAATAAAACTTTTTTACTTGGATTATGTTCAGTAATATGCCCCAAAATGTTATGCACATAATCTAAACTGCAAGAACCTCATGAAATATAATAATGCATACTGTCAACTTTAATGAATCCAAAGAAGAAAAGTCACTAGCATTGTGTAATAGCTGTTAGAGTCTGAATGCTAAATACTTAGCAAGACCGGTAGAGCAACATCTGTTTATTTTCACTTTCTCAAGTATAAAGACCAAATAGTCAGGCTGTGATGGCAAGGAAAACAAATTGCTTACTAAGTGGAATACACGTAGAATTACATTTTCTTCTCTGCCGAGGTAGGAATATGTTTACAAAAGATAGAGAGTAAATTTGCAATGAAGAACTCATCCCATTTTGAAGAGAAGGACATATCCGGTAGCAGCTGTGCCGGGCCCTTGTGGACCCCTTTCTTGAGCAGCAGTTCTCACTACAGTGCCAGGAGCCCCCTCCCATCTCGCACACCCCCGGGAAATTGGGCCAAAGCAACTGAAGATGGAGAGAGAAAAGGAACAATTCTGTAAACTCTCTATTGGTGGCTTAAGTTTTGAAACCACAGAGAAAAGTTTGAGGAATGGCTGCAAGCAATGAGGAAAACTTATAGTTTGTGTGATGGTGAGGGATCCTGCAGGTGGAAGAGCAGGAGGATTTGGCTGAAGTTGACGCTGCGAGGGCTGCGAAACCTCATTCAATTGGTGGGAGAGGGGTCGTGCCAAGCTGCGTGGTAGTAAGAGAGGAACCTGGGAAACCCAGGGCTCCTGTAACTCTGAAGAAGCTGTTTGTTGGTGGCATTAAGGAAGATACCGAGGAACATCATCTTAGAGATTACTTCAAGGAATATGGAAAAATCGGTACCATTGAGATCATTCCTGATAGACGGTCTGGAAAGAAAAGAGGCTTTGGGTTTGTTGCTTGTGATGACCATGATCCTGTTGATAAAGCTGTGCTGCAGAAATGCCATACCATCAATGCTCATAATATAGAAGTAAGAAAGACCTTGTCCTGGCAAGAGATGCAGGAAGTCCTAAGTTCCAGGCATGGAAGAGAAGGCAACTTTGGTTTTGCAGGTTCCTGTGGTGGTGGTGGAAATTTTGGCCCAGGACCAGGAAGTAACTTTAGAGGAGGCTCTGATGCTATGGAAGTGGTCGTGGATTTGGAGATGGCCATAATGGGTATGGAGGAGGACCTGGAGGAGGCAATTTTGGGGGCAGCCTTGGTTATGGAGGAGGAAGAGCAGGATATGATGGTAGAGGACCTGGATATGGCAACCAGGGTGGGAGTTATGGAGGTGGTTATGGCAACTATAGAGGAGGAAATTATGGAAGTGGAAATTACAATGATTTTGGAAATGATAACGAGCAACCTTCTAACTATGGTCCAATGAAGAGGGAAACTTTGGTGGTAGAAGGAAGGGGTGGTGCATATAGTGGAGGAAACTGGTCTAGGAGGCAGTGGAGGAAGTGGGGGTTAAGGAGGGAGGAGCTGATGTTGAGCTGCTTCCTGTTTAAATAGCTACAGGCTTCACTGTAAAAATAGGAGAGGATGAGTGCTCAGAGATAACAGAACAGCTTCAGGTTATCAAAATAACAGTGCTAAGGAAACTCTTTTCTCAGTCATGCATAGATACGCAGTGATATGGCAGAAGACCCCAGAGCAGATGCAGAGTGCCATTTTGTAAATGGATTGGATTATTTAATACCATTACCTTACCGTGAAGGAAGGATGGTTTTAAAAAAATGTCCTTGAGACAGTTTCTCAGCTTTTTAATTGTTGTTTCTTTCTGGTGGTCTTGTGTAAGAGTATAGAAGCATTCCTTCTTTGATAATGTTAAATTTATAAGTTTCAGGTGACATGTGAAACCTTTTAAAAGATTTTTCTCAAAGTTCTGATAAGCAGTTATTAGCCAGGGTCATGGTGTAATAAGCTATCATTTATCTGCCGTGATCCAGCCAAAATCTCTGGCTCGGGCTGGCTGAGAAAGCCAGAGAGAGACACCGAGGATCCTGGCCTCAGGTTTCCGTGTGCTCTTTTGCATCTTGCCACCGCGGGCAAAGAGAGGAGCTGGCGGAACCCTTTCCCCTGGTGCCACAGCTAGTTTCTTGGGGACTTCCTCAGCCATGATGCGGGCAGTAGCATTTGTCATGGTGAGTCTGATCTGTGCTGTTTTAGACTGACCCGGCCATTCTCAGTTCAGGGAGCCTTCCATAAAGAAGCACAGCTCTCCAGCTTCTTTTTTTTTTTTCACACAAGCTGAGGATCAGAAGCCAGAACCCTCCGTGCCGAGGGGCTCCTCTTTCTCCACCAGCACAAGTGCAGATCCCATGCAGAGGGTAGGCGCAGGGTGGGAGAGATCAGGCTGGGGCATCCTTCGCAGGCTGAAATGTCCTTAAGACATTTGTTATCACTGTTTTTAAGGGGGACACACCCTCTTTTCTGTTATTCCCTGTTAGGGATTGACCCATGTCCCCACAAAAGGCGTGTTCAGGTCCTGTGGGTGTGAACCCATTCGTTAAAAAGGACCTGTGAAGGTGCTTTTAGTTAAAGTGTGCCCAAACTGAATGAGGCTGAAGTCCTTGTGAGCAAAGGAAACTGCACACAGGAAGTCACCGGGAACAGCCGGAAGCTGGAAGTCAATGGGTCCCGGAAGAGAAAGGAGAAGGTGCCACCAAGTGCATTGCCATGTGACAGAAAAGCCAAGGACAAGGATTGCCAGCTGCCAGCCCCTGCCTGCCACGGCGTTCAGGGAGAAAGCATCGCCTTGCTGCTGTCTCAGTTTTGGACTTCTAGCCTCAAAACCGTGAGCCAGTACGTTCCTGTTGTTAAACCAAACCACTGCACGGTATTTGTTTTAGCAGCTGGGAAACTAAGACATTTCCATATTGCAAATTATAGAAACTGAATTAGTAAAAAGAAAAAGTGAAAACTAGATTAAGGACTAAATGGTTGCTATGTAAAGAGCTGGTCCACCAAATGAAGCTGATTTTCAATGCCTGGGGTCAAGTATACAATGAACATTATTTACTTTGAAACTGTACCTCTCAGGCTTCCGATCCATCTTTGTGAGCGTGGCTGCCTTCCACGTGAGAGGCTCTCACTATAGGCAGTGGGTGCTTAGGCATGCTGCCCCCATGAATAGCCAGCGGGGCTCCCCACTACTTCGTGACCATTTGCAGGATGGAGTCCATCTCCAGGGTCCTTAATTTTTTTCTCCCCTGGTACAAGACAAATGCGCTGAAATTGTGCCAAGATTCTGCTTGAATCATAGCATGAGCTAAATAGGAGTTACAGGCAAAAAATTCCCTTGAAAGGCAGCCAAAAAAGCAGATAACATTTAAATAACACAGTGTAGTGGGAGAAACCTCCTTGTGGCAATATACTGCTTAGGAAAATAACCACTCTTTACAGCACGCGTTGGCAAACTGTGTCTGTGTAAGTTCTACGGAAGCTGAAAGGTCATTGTTCTGCTTTGGGGTGTCCCTCTGTAGCTAACACTGAATGAAATGTTAACAGCAAGTCTTCCATTTTTACTATTTATCTTTGACCAATTTCAGATGATTTACAACAACCAACCATACAAGTAATTCAATTTGAATAGAAGTGAATTCAAAGAAAACATTAAAAGGGACACAAATTATGACAAATTACTTAATATGATACAGGTGCACTACCTCACGCTAAGCCAATTTGGATTATAAAGCAGATGAAGAGTAGATAATTTCTTTCTTTTACTGAAGGGTTCTTTTTTTTTTTTCCTACATGAAGTCATTCTGCTTCGGATGTCTCTCAACAGTGAGCTCTTTTAATGTTCTTAAAGTATAATTAGATTTCAAAAATTCTTTTCAAACACGTATTTTCTGGAACATATCTACTAAATCAAGTGAAGATTGCCATGCTAAGACTCTCACGCTGCCAGCACGGCAGAGTCAATGCCATCACGTGGTTTAATTTTTCCCACACCACCACCACCACCATGCCTCTGGGTGGCACATGAGGATGGCAGTACATCAGGACGCTGATTGTAAAGCACATATGACACGAGGAGACAAAGTGTCTCCTAGGCTATGGAAATAGCTATGTTGGCTGTCGACTGTCACACAGTTCAGGGGAGAAAGATGCTGAGCCTGCAGGTCAATAACAACCCAGGTGCAAGAAAGTGTTCTCTGTGATGGGGTAGGAAAACACATCAGGATCCCTCACCTCCCTTAGCCCTAGTTCACGTTCACCTACCATGTTCTGAGAGTCACTTTGCTTCTCAAGTACCTCAACACGAGGAAAGGAACTACATTGGTTTAGGGGAGGTGGGAACAGTCCCCATTAAAATTGTTTAACAGACAAATATGATCTGTGTGCATATGGGTAATGTCCAGTTACCAGACCAGGACTGGTGGGAACAAAATCCTGTAGATCCAGCAGGAACTTCTAGAGGCCAGCAAAAAAGTTCTCAACTTTTCCACTT
>JAQZBX010011568.1:0-42510 GCA_029593785.1 Cabassous unicinctus
TGTGTGGGCGTAAATATATATATACATATATATATATATACATATATATATATTTTTTTAACAAATATCTTCTCACATGGAGCTTTACTTCACTTTCTTTAAAGCAAAGTGATCAATCTTTTTTTTTATGGTTGGCTCTCTTTCCATCTTTTCATCTTGTTTAAGAAATCATTTGCTCTACCAAGGTCAGAAGAAGGACGCTCCCCTATATTTTGAAGTTTTTTTTCTTTTGACTTTTAATACATGTGATGGTTAGGCTAATGTGTCAATTTGGCAAGGTAATTATGCCCAGTTGTTTGGTCAAGCAAGCACTGGGGTAATTGTAATACAAGGACATTTATGGACTCTTGTCACCAGTGAGTTTACTGCATAGATAGGTGATTACATCTACATCAGCCAGGAAGATTGCCATCAGAAATGAGTGATGCTTTATCCAATCAGTTCAATGCCTTATAAGGAGAAGTGAGTTCAGCATTCAGAGAGAATTTCCCAGCTTGTCTTTGGACAGCCAGCATCTCCCGGAAACTCATCAAGGACCTTCTTCGGACTTTCATTGGAGTCCCTGGTTTGCAGCCTGCCTGCAGAACCTGGGCTTGTGCATTACCACCGTCATGTGAAATACTCTTATAAAATCTCATATTATTGACAGATATCTCCTATTGATGCTGTTTCCCTAGAGAATCTGGACTAATACAAGACACTATCTGGAATTTCACATGAATAAATATTTTTTTCTCTTCTCTCTCTTCTGACATTTGAATCATTCTCTGTCTGTGCTCTCCTTCTGGTCCATGAAGGGAAATTGGATTCTCTGTCTGGTAAGGTCTCCTGGGGACAGGGAGGAAGCTAGAGCTATGGAGGGGGATCATTCTAAGTTGTTAAGTCTACAATCCATGCAATATTTAGTTGCTGGCATCCATATTACTCTCAATGAAACACTGTGGGGATATTTAAAAAATAATGTCTAGGACTACTCCCAAAATTTCTTTTTTTTTTTTAATTTAATGCCAAATGTTTATTTTTATGCTATATTTGCCTCAGCACAATTTGTAAAAGAAAAGAATCCAAAAATATGATTTTTTTGGTCAGGATATTTTCTCTGCAGTTATAAGAAAGAAAATAAACACCTTGCTACCATAATTATTTTTTCATTCAAATCATTCTAATAAACTGCATCTGAATATTTTCCTCAGATGTCATTTTTTTAAAGCTGGAATAATATCCACAGGGGAAAATGTTTGGATTCATTAAAATAAACTAGGGATAGTCTTTGTCAGAGAGTATATCTAGAACATCTTTATTCTAGAAATAAACATATTTATTAGTGATATATTTCTATATCACTAATTGCCATATTCTTATTATTTAATACAATAGGCACACCTTATTACATAAAACTAAGTGCACTAAAAATATCCAATGTTAGAAAAAACTGAAATTGGGTGTATCGTAACTCTTCAGATGATTCAATATTAGCTGAAGCACCAGTATAACAAATCTCATACCCATACAAATGCAGCTCCCTTCTGTGATGAAAATACACTTAGTAGCTTAGCTCTTTTTCCTTTAGCAGATTGGGCATCTGATACAACTGAAACAACCTGATAACAAAATGATTTTTTTTTTCAATAAAAAGGAATGCTCTGGTTTTATAACAGGCTCTCATATTTTAGGGAGCCAGAAGATGGTATTTGCTTTTAAACAGAGTTTTCTTGCTTGATTTCTATTTTATTTCTATTTTAATTAGTGGGATGGAGCCTGTGTATCTGTATTTTTAAAAGTCCACCCCCCACCCCACCCCCAGTGATTCTAAGTGATTCTAATGTAAATGAAGGGTCCTGATCTGTTCTAGAATTTTTTTTCCAGTGGTAACTTCTAGTAGGGATCTCATATCTTGTGTTAGTTTGCCATTTTAGCAGGAATCTCTATAGTATGATTTTAATATTGAATTTGCTCCCGATTATAAATATAGCCCATGCTCATTTCAAAGGAAACAAAAAGTACAGGGGAAAAAATGGAGTAAATGGAACAAGAATTTATAATTGCATTACTCGTTTTGTATATTTCTTTTCAGTCTTTTCCTTGCAATATATTATGTATTTATATAGTTAGGATTATATTGAAAATAACTTTGAAAATTTTTCTAAAACATTCATTCTTAGTCATTTTGAATGTTGTTTATTAGTCCATCTTATGAAAATTATTTTGTATTATCCACATACCCACTTACTTTGTAAAAATCTTATTTTGTTCTGGTTAGGGATTTATTTTTTTAAATATATGGCAATTGTGATTGCTATTTGTGGGAGAACAAGAAATCATGATCTGGTCATTATAATTTAGTGATTAATAATAGTATAGCATCTAGAGTCAGTGAAACCTGGATTCAAATCTCAGTTCTACCATTTATCAAATGCATGATATTGGGAAAATTACTATGCCATTCTTTCTGTCCTTTTATTCCTCTTTGAAATGAGGATAATAGTCCCTCCACATAGAATTGTTTTCAGGATTAAAAAAGACATGCATATAAATCACTTAGCACAAGCCAAGCACATAAGTTCCTGATGAATAGCTAGCTGTACGCAGAAATCCTCTGGGTAGTGGGAAGGGCAGCCTTGCCAGCTGCTCAAGGGTTTGTTTGCCTGATGTAGTTTTCTTGGTAGTAAATATTCACTGGGATGGTGTCAGCTATTTAAACTAGTTCTGCCATTGCCCAGATACAGAACTTGCTGGAGAGCCCTGTTTTTTAGAAGGAGAAGGTAGGTAAAGAAAAATACGCCAGTTACTCTAACAAAGCATGTCCCTAGCTGGTTGGCTGACTGAAAGTTGGAATAATTGCTCCCTAGGAAAACACTGTTTCCCTCTCTCCTTGTGAATAGGTTCTTGCAGTTGAGAGGCAAGGCAATTTCTCAATTATGGAGCCAGGTGTGTAGACAGCTGTGGCTCTACCTGCCTGGATTTTCATGCCCTCTTGGAGCCCACAGGACAGTAAAGCAAAATGAAGCTTGGGCATGTCCAAATTTTCCAAAGAGACTTGAGGGGTTGATAGAGGAAGAGAAGAATTTTCTAAAGGAAAGCGTAGCTCTGAGTTGGAGTGAATCTCATTGTGCATCCTAAAGAGGTCATCTCTGGATAAAGACAAAGCATCTGAGAAACATGTGACCTATCCATAAAAAAAGAAAACTCTACAAGGGCAGTGAATTTGGCTTCTTAACTAACTGCTGTGTCCCCAAGCATTGAGAAAAGTGCCTGGTGTACAATAGGTGCTCATAAACTTCTTCTGACTGAATGTCCTATCACTATTTTTTATAATGCCCAAGGGCAGAATGGGGAGGAAAGAAGAGTTGCTTTTCTCAACCTAATTTGAACCAGCAAGGAGGACTCGATGAAGAGGAAGCATAGATAGCCAAGGTTCTCTGAGTTCCTGACCCAAGGAGTAACAACCTAGACATAGTCAAGTTGACATTGGAGGCTTTGGACAGGCAGGTTCCAAAAAGGACAACAAAACAGTGGTAATGAACCTGAGACCAGAAGTAGGAAGATGGCAGACCCCAGAGCCAGGGAAGGCACTCAGGAGTAGAATTCTGTATCTCTAGTCATGACCCCACAGACTAAAAAGAGATAACTGATATAAAGAGACAGATGTAGAGACACAGAAAACTTTCCAGTAAGTCAAGTTTCTATTGATTCATTCAATCAATAGATTAAAAATGGGAACAATGCAGACCCTACCAAAACAATGTCAGGGCCTTTTGAAAGCAGTTTCAGGAAACTTACAGTCCAGAATAAGTAGATGTTTGTAAGATGTGTTAGAACCAATAAGTGGTTTCTGTTTGTTTAACTTTTTGTTATGCATAAAGCCAGAAGGTGGAAAGAACAGTTTGTGTTTGCTTGGATTTAGCTAGAGGTTCTCAATATGTAGTCCCTGGACCAGTAGTGTCAGCCTTGCCACCACCTGGGTAAGTTAACAGATTTACAAAATATCCCCTCTCCCCAGACCTGTTGAATTAAACACTGGGAGCATTGCTGTTTTAATAAGCCCTCCAGGAAATCTTGCTGCTCCTTAAAGTTTGAGACACACAGGTCACAGCATTTAATTCTTAGACCCTATGCAATAAAATGACCTGGGAAAACTGTGGAGGAAAAGTGCCCAGGCCCTACCCCATCCCAATGAAAACCTATCCTCTGGAGGTGGAGCTTGGGTCTGGGTATATTTTAAAGCCTCTAGGTGAATCTAATGTACCACGGTTATGAGCCAAACTCAGGCCCAGAAACCAACAGCATGAGCATCCCAATTAGCTGCTTTGTTAGGAATGCAGAATCCTGGGCCCTACTTGCCCAATCAGAATCTGCATTTTAACAAAATTCCCAGGTAACTCATAGGCACCTTTAAGTATGAGAAACATTTGTTTAAGATAAAAGTTATGTGAACAAAATCATTATTTCTACCTTCTCATTACCGGATGTTTTGCTGACTTTTAAAGAGGAAAAGTGGGGGTCAGGATAAGGCAGATTAAACACATTGGTTTGTGAGACATAAAACATAGAGAAGGTTTGCGGTCAAAGGAAGGCAGGGGCCAGGCAGGCAGTTTGAATGAGAGAAAGGGGTACACTGTAAGGCTTAGTTGTCATTATCTATGTGGTCATTTCTTGCATTACCCATTGGCCAAACAAATGTACCCACCAGGTCAAATACAGAGTCTGCAACAAATTTGGGATGCCAGGCCTTGACATTGAGTTGGTGAGTGTGAAGGTATCAGAACTTTCCTAGAGGCCATGGGACATCATGTCTCCCCACCATCTCTTGTCCTTGAGGTGTACTGACAGCAGAAGTACTGCTGAGAAATAGATACAGAATGTTCAGATCTTCAAAGGGGAAAGAACATGGAAATGACTTGGAAGCTTGATTTGATTCCCTGGAAGATCCTAGTGAAGACTATCACATAGATGTCTTATCAGCTCTTTGGGAGAGAAAAATGAGACCTAGAAATCATGAGTCATTAAGTGATAGGATTGTTGGTTTGACTTCTTCCCTTTTGTGGTGGACACTCATTCAGGAGTCAGGGAGATGCTACAGATACCAGCATCTTGATTTTCACAAGGCATGACAGGCATCCCTTGTTTGGATTGATTATTATTATTTTTGGCAATAGAAAATAACCGAGGCTGATTGTTTCTGCAGTTTCTTGGGTTTTCACCTTGTGGAATGACTACATCTATACCCATCCAAGGCTGAATACTGTGCCAGAGTTGGCCCAATCACAGGTCTCTGGGTGAAGCTGCAGGGCCTTTTTCTATATCTGTTCCTCTTCTGAAATGTCATCAGTACCTTGGCTGTGGATCAGGAAAGCAGGCTTATCCCCAGCCCAGAGGTTGGGAGGGTGGTGAAGAGAAGGCTTGAATAACCAGATTTTACAAGAGGATAATTTATAGGGGAAAAGTGTACAATGAGAAATAATTTAGCATTGGCAATTGCTGGAGGGAATTGAGGGATTTTAGTCCATTGGTGCCTATTTGCTTTTGTTTGTGTGAAGTGGTCTGCCCAAAACCCTGCTCTATAACTTAGGCCATGTTAATCATATTGATGGTGATGAAATGATTCTTCCTCCCCACATTGGACCCTTGCCACCCAGCAATACTGTTTTAGATTATTGTGCTCAGTCTTGGTTAGCACACTTTGAAAGGGAAGTTAACATTCTGGGACAAGTTCCTGTAGTGTGCCTGACAAACACAAGGACTTGAATCTATGCCATAATCCCATGGTAAAGAGGAGGAAACACAGGATCCCAGGGTGAATGGATTGCCTGAGATTTCGTAGCTGGTAAGTAGTGGAACTTAGACATTCTGATTTTGAATTCTGTATCTTCCTACTAGAGCACCTCATTGTTTTCTCCCCCTTTCTTCTGACAAGGCTTTCTGATCTAGAATATCCTGTTACCTTTGAGTCTCCACTTCACTTGCTAAAAAAGACTGTTTCATCTTATGATGTAAAGAAACCACATCTAACAGAAGTAGTTCTATCCCTTACTGCTGAGGGTGAGTGTAAAATGTTCATACTTCTCCTTTCTCTTCATCTAGATTACCTGAGTCTCATTTGTCCTTAAAGTCCCAGCTACCTTCTCTCTTAATATGGAACCTGCAATGATGATCTAGCATGGGATCCTCCAGCCCTCCTTCAATCATCTGTTTGAGCTCCATGACTTGATTCCTTTCATTCATGCTTTCAATCCTTCATTTACAAATGTTTATGGAGTGCCTAATAGTTGTCAGGCACTTTTCTATGCACTGAGACATTATAGTAAGCAGCACAGAATATCTGATCTCATGGATCTTACTGTGGAAGTTGACAGACAAAAACGAACAAGCTAATATGTAAAGTCAAGTAATAAGTTTTGCAGACAAAGTGTTGTAAAGAAATGAAGCAGGGAAATGGATTCACCGCAATGAGGGGTGGGGTTCTGTACTTTTTGATTTGGTCAGGAGAGACCTCTGACACAACGACGTTCCTAAGCAGAAGCTGGAAAGAGATGAAAAAGTTGAGTCACACAGACTTTTGGCAGGAGAGCTTTGTAGGCAGGAGAACAGCAACTACCAAGAATTTGGGATGGGATATGTGTGGTATGTTTGAAGAAGTCCAAAGAGGCCTTTGTGGCTGGAGGGGAATGGCAATTCATTATGCTGCTTTGTATTGATAATGTTGTCTAATGTATCAGTCCTATAGTTACAAAAAAGCTTAAACTCAACCCCTGGGTTGGGGGTGGGGGTAGTAGAAGGTGACTAGAAATACATTTTGGGGATCAAATAAGATAATGCATATAAATATAAATTATAAGGTGCATATATATACACACACACACACACAGTGTATATAACTATGTATAAAAAACAATGCCCTATATATAGTGCTATAGAAATTTTAGCTTTTATCATTGTCATTATCATGTTGTTATTTCATTTCTACCCTGAGGATCTAGGGGTAGAGCAGAGAACTTTGGAAGTGGCAGTTTCCAATCCTAATGCAATTGCTTTTGCTAGTCTCCCACACTCTTCATTTTATATTTGAATCATAAGGAATTATTTAAGTAATTTCTTTTTGCAAGAAATCATTTCTACTGCATGGCAAAAAGACAGACTAGGTTTCCCATGCACTGTTTCACATACTGTTTCTATGTCTGGAATGTGAAGGTACTGCAGACTTAATTTTATCTTTAAAGCTAAACTTAACAACCATGATGATACTGATGGTACTGGTAGTAAGAGTGGTGGTAATAATAGTTGACATGTATGAAAAATCAACTGTGTGCTAAGAACTGCTGCAAATACGTTGTTTGGATTTTCTCTCTTAACCCTGATAATGCTATGAGTTAGGCAGTACTTTTAATACATTTTCTGGTTGAGAAAATGGAGGATTCAAAATGTTTATGTACCAAGGACAACTAGCAGGATAGGAAGCCAGGGTTCATGTCAGGTTTTCTGGCTCCACAACTTGAAATCCTCGACAATTCCAAACTCCTTTCTGGTCTGACCTGCATTTTCTTCTATGGTCTATTATTTGAAGGGTGTTTAAGAGGTAGGAGAAACCGAGTAATGCATTTGTTGTTTTTCAGTCTAATATGGAAATGCTTTTTAGTCTTCCTACAAACGTTGTTTAGGCTGTGGGACCTGAGGGAAAGCAGGAAGAGCCAGGCTGATGCCAATGGTGGGAAGCAGGTGTGGGTTTTATTGGCCACAGGAAGATCTACACTGGCCCATTTAAATATGTTTTAGGTGTTGGGGCCTAGTTCTGATTGCTAAGAACCAATGTTACCCTCTGCAAATAGACATTAGTTTGTGATGTTGACACCCCAAAATTTTTAGCTGTAGGATGGTCCATGAGGGTATTTCCCACTGGTGAGTTTTGGGATCCCCTTAATCATGCCATCAACAATGTGGTCACCATATTTGTTTGCAAATATAGACAAATGCATTATGGTAGTTATCTTTACTTGTGTTCTTTGTTAAGTTTTGCAGAGATGTTTATTCTTTCACTTATTTGCCCCCAGACTCCTGTTAATTTAAGGTAATGTTTATTCTCTATTTTCTCCTTCCTCTTTCATTTTTGCTATTTTTGATAGGCCACAAACTGAGTGAATGCCTGAGAGTATCAGGTCTGAACTTCACTTGGGCTAGAAAAAGTGCATGGCTTTTTTTGTATGCGGGAACTTTAGCACCTCTGGGCTTCTAATTTATATTTCATTTATGGCCATCATTGTGAATTAAAGCATGTTACTTTAACCAGTGTTATTTTCCACATTGTTTCTTAATTTAGGACTTTAGGAAATAAACTGTAACTAAAAGGGGAAAACCAACTAAAAATATTTATTGCAGAAAATAAAAAAGTTAACCAAAGTATTTTATTGATACATTTGTGGAAAATATCACAGAATTTAAAGAGAATGGAAAGGGGGGATATTTCAGCAAGGGTTGTTTTCCACTAAATTGCCACATAAGCAGCAAGATTAACAAAAGTAATTATTACAAACAGTAAAAAACATACATGATTTTTTTAAAAGTCCTTATCACACTTTTCAGTCATAGGGGTCATGAAGAAAACCTCAAGACATGAAAAATCCATATTCTTTTCTTCAAATAGCTTAATAATCATTAAAATTTTTGCAAAATATCCATATACCCTAATTAAAATAATGAAAGAGAACACAAATACAAATATTAAATATAAATTATTAACATGTACTGTAAAATACAATACTGGCATGCATCCCAAAGATCAAGACTGCTATTCAATTCAGCCAATACTCTCCTTTCCTGTAGCCTATCATATGCCAAAGATAGGTGATGCAAGCTTGATCAGCACAGTTTTTGGTTTTTAGATAAATTTTTTGTCTTAAAAAATATAATGTGATTTGCAGTGGTACTTAATCACAATTATACAGTCATGTACAGGTTTGTGTGTATGTGTTTTTGCAGTCTGCCAAGATCTTAATTTTAGTTTATTTTTCAAATTTCCCCAAAATATTCTGCCATCTGAGAGAATAGAGCTCTATGAAAACAGGCATTCTAAAACAAACAGTGAACTGAAGTACATCAGGTGGCAAAGTGCAAAAGTCTTCACAAACTGTACAGAACATTTCAAAACCTTGCAGCCTGGAAGTACACACGTAGAAAGACAGGCCAGCCTTAAAACAGTCACTGTGGCTCTCTCTGGTTCACCCTAAAAAGCCTGGGTGGGACTTGAGTCTCAACACTACCTTTAGTAAGGGGAGGTCCAGGGTTTCAGCCTTTTTGGCAGTGCTGATGCCAGTGACTTATTAAGCCAAGATAAAGTAAGGATATTTCATAAAGCAGCTGTGCAGGATGCTTGGATCCTCTAATATTGGTCTCCAGTAACTGCCCAGCTGGGGAAGCTCCTCCAGTGATGGTTAAGTGGGCAGAAACAGAAGAGTCCTTTGCCGGGTTGGGTGACAGAATCATTGAAGGTCTTCCTCTTCCTTCGCTCCATGGAGTGGAGCAGGTTACATAACCAGGTTATTATAGCTGACATACTTCCTTTTTGCAGCAGGGCCTGAAAGAAAAAGCAGATCAGTTGCAGCAATGATCCTGTTGGCAAAGGAAGAAGTCAAATGAGGACGATAATGACTTGGGGTATTCAAGACGGGAACGATGCACCTTGCAGGAACGTGGAATCCAGAACCAATCATTATTGCTTGCTGGGGATCCAGCATAACAAATAACTTTGCATTTCTGTGGTTATGTCTAAGGTTTTGTCCACCAAATTCTACAGCACCCAGTGATTCTCAAATGGTCTGGGTTCTCTATTCTGAGATGTTTTCCAGGCTGCAAGGTTTTGAAATGTTCTGTACTTTCCTTTTTATGTCTGTAAGGGTAGTAAATTTATCAGGATTGTCAAGCTTCCTAATTGCAAGCATTAAGCTTAAAGGGCCTACCCCATTTGCTGGATATTTTGTTTTGTGAACTTCTCCCAGACCTTCTGATAACAAATGGCTTTTACTTGGGAAAGGTCTGTTCTGGGTAACTGGAATTAATTTAGGTTTGAATACAGATTAGGTCAGCCATAGTGGCATCTCGAGTTCTGACTCCCATGATCAAATTATTATAGGTTGACTTTTATAGTATTATCATCTGTAGGTGGTAAATGGTAAGTTGCAGTATTAGATTCCATTAAGGTTTGAAAATGCACTGAAATCTGCTGTCTCAACTCTCATAGTATATATTTGCTTTCCTTAAATGTAGATTAAATTACTTTTCCTTTTGGTACAGTGATTTCAGGTCTTGCTTTCACTTTCTCATTCACTCATTCATTCACTAATTCATTCATTCATTCATCACTCATTCAGTAAGTATGTATCGATTGCCTACATATGCCAGATACAGAGCTAAACACCAGCACAGTGATGAGCAAAGTGGGTAGGTGATCATTCAATTAGTAAAGCAGACCTTTACCTGCCCTCACGCTGGAAACAAAAATACCAAGATACCCAAATATTACTGCTTTATGTTCTAGTTCTCCAAAATATCAATACCCAGTAATACCATTGCTGTGATGTGACATATTCTTTATTCAGTAAACCTTCATAATTTTGCATCAGCTTATGTTGGACACAAAGTAATGGTTATGTAGTATCTATTAATGGTTTATTTTACTTAGTATTTCAGAGTCCAAATATTATTGCACATTCAACACAAAGAAGTAGCAATAATTCTCCCAGAGCTCTTAAGCAGGGGTTTCACGTGATTTTGGAGGACTAAGAAGCTGCAATAGCATTGAGAGCAAGTTTGCATCTGAACTTTGAATGGTGCACCCAGGATGTTATAGACACATATTTGCACATGCACCCCATACAAAAAGATTGATATGTTCCCAATGGAAAATTGGGACTCTTCCTCTAGTAAATTCTGATTTGAAAATTCATTTCTCTATTAAATCATATTGCATTTATTCACTAAAATTATAGGGAAAGACAGAATAATTTGAATTTGAGGGTCTCCCAGAAGATTTGGTCAGGAGAGTTTGGTCATGATGAATCCCCATTTCATAAACTCATGATTTTAATTATGCCCCTCTTCTAAGGAAGTTCCAACTGTTGTCATGGTTTTCATTGTCTTCTACAATGTGCTTGGTTTGGGAACAAGGAGAGAACTTTTTAAAGATATTTCTTTATTCCAAAGCCTATTTACAATGTCTTAGCTAGCAAACCCCAGATGACAGTTGCAAATAGTAGTCACAGCATGCTTTGGAAAATGCCAACACACTAATTATACTCAGAACAAAGAAGACAAAAAAACCCAGTCATTTTTACTGACCCAAGTATCTGAGACCACCTCTATTTTGTGATTAGTTAAGACTGTTTTCCATATAAGCACAACTGTCTAGAGGAAAAAATATAGTTACTTTAAAAGACATTTAACTCAGGAAGAGTCTTCACTGAGAGAAAAAGTAGCTTAGAACACTCCATTTTCACTGTGTTGCAAATCTAAGCATTGATTAGGGTTAAGTCATAATCAAGATTTGAAGTTAGGTTTAAAAATTTAGAGATGATAATAATGGCAATTGTATGCTAGATGCTAAGCTAGATGCTTCCCCTTGGATTATCTTCTTGTGTTCTCAAGTAGCCTTATTTATAATCCCCATTTTATATAGAAGGAATTAGAGGATCACAAAAATCAGCATTTGAAAACTAGGCTGTACAATGTTAGAATCTATACGTTTCCTTCCCATATAGGGAGATCCTGCTGGGTTTGGACTTGCCTTGTCTGGGTTTGGATTCAGCTCCATCACTTCCATGAGTCATGACCTAGATCAATCTGTGACACTGAATTTCTCTGAGCCTTTGTAAAATGAGAAGAATAACTGTCAGCCTGTTTGCTGTGAGATGGCAGACAGGGATGATGTATCCTAGATTCTCAACTGAGAACATAATATATGAATATATTTTTTCTACTTTTTTATTTTTTAAAACACACTTCGATTACATAAATGTTACAGAAAATATATAGGGGATTCTCATATACCCCACTTCCCACACCTCCCACATTTTCCCACATTAGCAACATCTATCATCGGTGTGGTACATTCATTGCAATTGATAAACACATTTTGGAGCATTGCCACTAAGCATGGATTATAGTTTACATTGTAGTTTACATTCTCTCCCATTTGACTCGGTAGGTTATGGCTAGATATATAATGGCCTGTATCTGTCATTATAATATCATTCAGATGATTCCCAAGTCCCAAAAATGCCCTCCATTACACCTGTTTTTCCGTCACCCTAACTAGAATATACATGGGTCATTGCCTCCACAACAATGGTATTTCTTCCATTGCTGGAATCACAAGTGGTATATAGTAGAATACTAGTAAGTTTATTTTAGTCCATAGTTCATTTCCCAATTCTAAGGACTCTGGGATGGTGATGCCCACGGGACTCTTGGATTCTTGGTATGTGGTTTGTTCATCATCTTCTCCCTGTTAGCTGCCCTAGGTGAGTCCATTGAACTGGAGAGTAGGTGTTGCAACTCCATGGAGATTCAGGACTCAGCTGGCACATGGACAGCCTAAATATTTAAGTCTCTTGGATGTACACCTACCAACTCTAGTATTATAGGTTCTCTATGCAGAACAGAAGAGTCAGGCATAGAGAAACCACTGCTGAGTCTAACCCAGTCACACTGGGGATCATAAATATCAAATTAGGTCCCACTGGCAAGGGGCCAAATTCCTGAGCTGTCTGCCCTGACTGTAGTGTCTGGATGTCTCCATATCCCTGAGGAGCTTTGCTCTTTGGGGTTGTATCAAATTTGGCTGTCAATGAGATCTTGTTGAGATGTGCATAAACGTTACCTCTGGGATGGCCTCCTGACTCACTTTGAATTCTCTTAGCCATACAAACTCATTTGTCTTTGGCTTTTCCCCTTTTTGGTCAAGATGTTTGTTTGTTTGTTTTTTATTTCCCAGTTGCATTACTTGATACTTTGTAGTAATTCCTTGGTGCCAGGGAGACTCATCCCCAAGAGTCATGTCTCATGCTTGGGGGAAGTTATTGCTTTTATATGTTGAGTTTGGTTTAGAGAGACACCACATTTGAGCAACAAGGTGGCTCCCCATAGGTAACTTTTAGGCTCCCTACGTCACTAGGCTAAGTTTCAATTTCAAGAGCAAAGGATCATAAGCATAGTCATCAATATCAAGGGTCCTTCAATGGATGATCTTCCTTCACAAGTCATTGTCCCTGTACTTGGGGCATTCTTGTTGTTCCATTACAGAAAGTGGCAGAGCTCCCCCAGATGAAAATTTGATATTTTTTGGTTATTGTGTGAATCTCCTCCCACCATGACAATACCTCATGAGCATTTGAACACATTTATATGCCCTATATGTATACCCAGGTGAACTTCCTCACATGTATCCCCCCCTCACTGACACCCCACACCAATGATCCTCCCCTGTCACAGTTGTAACCCTTCTGTGATCTAAAACTTTAAAAAATGAGGCCAATAAAATAATCATACAAAATTAATAAGAAAATGAAATAGTAATGGTAGTTTTATACATAAGAAGTAAAATACAGAAAGAATGAATAAAAAGTAAAAATAAAATAATATTTTTTATAAGTTGGAATATTAAAAAAATAATGGAAAAATATTTGAAGAAAAAAATTTTTTTTTTAATTTTACATTTTACCTTTCATCATGTAAGACTGTTGTCCCATATCAAGAGTGACATTTTCTTCAATTTATTCCCCCAGTGTTTTACCTTTTTTTCTTTCATTTTTTTCTCAAAGAAGTTTTAGGTTACAGTAGAGTCATGTACAGAATACAGGGGATTCCCATATACCCAATATCCTCCCCCTTTTCTCCTTTTCCCCCATCAATAACATTTTATATGTGGATGGTACATTTGTTCAATTGATGCTCAAATATTGAAACATAGCTACTAACCATCATCAATGGTTCACATTACGGTTTACATATTGAACCATATACTTTTATAAGATCTGATAAAATTTAACGTGGCCTGGATCCATGCAGAACATGATCATGCAGAACACTTCCATCACCCCAAAATGCCCTTTGTTCCATCTATTTTATTCCTCCCTGCCCCTCCCCTTTGGGCCCATGGTGACCACCAGGCTTCATTCCTTGAAGGACAAGATTCATAATTACTTACATCTTCACTGAGGGCTTGACACACTGGTCTGTCCTCCCCTATTAGGCACTTCTGATGCCCTCAAGTGACTCCCATCCCTCTGTTTGATAACATAGCAGGTCTCCCTAGGATGGGAGTCCAACACCTTCCTACTCATTATGTGGGGTTCTACCCAGTGATGCACCACACTATGCCAAAATGATCACTGACACACTCCCTAGAAGCCTGCCCCAGGTGTGCCCTGGCCCAAATGCTCCCCATCCAACACCCTAAACAAGTAACCCTTTCTTGTCATATTGCCAAATTATCATTCCCAACTTTGTAATTTCAACCACGTACCCACCAATCCCCAGTGTTTATCTGCTCCCCCCATCCTCCCCCCAGTTCCATGGACCATCCAACCCACACTCCCCATGGTGTCCCCCTGTCAAACCTGCACCACCCAACCCAATATTATCACTATACCCCTGTCTTGTCCTTTCACTGCACAACTACACACTTCCACCTTGTCATAGTGTTTGCCCATATGGGTATTGGCTGACAACCTCCTTCTCCCTTTCTATTTCCTGTAAACTTATCTTCCAGACTCTAGCTCTGGAGCTAGGGATGACATCCTAGATTCTCATCTGAGAACATAACATATGAATATATTTTTAAATGACAAACTTCTGTACAAATGATTAGCCTCAGTGCATGCTTTCTGAGCAGTATAGCTTAGGAATATTTGTGATAATGGAGTTTGGGCAGATCCTATAATAGCAATTTATGAATTTTTGAGAGCAATTTCCAATGTATTATAATCCTTATTTATTTATTTTTTAATATATTTTTATTGACATATATCATTCATACATGAGCATGTATAAACAATAAGTGTATAGCAAACATTGTGAACTTACAAAATAAACATACATAACACCATACAGGGGTCCCAAACATCACCCCTCCACCAACATCTTGCATTGTTGTGAAACATTTATTACAAACTATGCAAGAGTATCATCTAAATATTACTACTAACTATAGTCCCTATTTTATGTTTGGTGTACTTTCCCCCAACCCACCTTATTTTTTTAAAATATGTTTTTATTACAGAGGTTGTGAACTTACAAAGCAATCATGCACATATGTGGCATTCCCATACAACACCCTTTCACCAACACACCACACTTTTACAATCAAATTAATTAAAATTCTACATACATTATGCATCAGCAGTTCTTCTCAACCCTCATCTTATCTCCTAATAACCTATACTCTAGGTTTTAACTCCCTGTGTTTATTCTTCGTATTTAGTTCATATTAATGAGACCATGAAATATTTGTCCTTTTGTGTCTGACTTACTTTTAGCATAATGTCTTCAAGATTCATCCATTTTTTCATATGTGTCCCAATTCATTTCTTCTTACTGCAGCATAGTATTCCATTATATATATATATATACCACATTTTGTTTATCCATTCATTTGTTTATGGACACTTAGGTTGTTTCCATCTTTTGGCAATTGTGAATAATGCTGCTATGAATATTGGTGTGCATTCATCTGTTCATGTCATAGTTTCTAGTTCTTCTGGATATATTCCTAGAAGAGGAATTGCTGGATCATATGGCAGTTCTAGATTTAGCTTCCTGAGGATCCACCAAACTGTCTTCCTCAGAGGCTACACAATTTAACAATCCCACCAACAGTGAAGGAGTGTTCCTATTTCTACATGTCCTCTCCAGCACTTATTTTTGTCTGTTTTTTTAATAATGGCCATACTATGTGGTGTTAGATGATATCTCATTGTCGTTTTGATTTGCATTACCCTAATAGCTAATGATATGGAACATTTTTTCAAGTGCTGTTTGGCCTTTTGTATTTCCTTTTCAGAGAAGTGTCTATTTAAATCTTTTGCCCATTATTTAATTGGATTGTTTAATCTTTTATTGTTGCATTGTATGATCTATTTATATAGAATGGAAATCAAACCCTTATTGGATATGTGATTTCCAAATATTTTCTCCCATTGAATGGGCAGCCTTTTCACCTTCTAGATGAAGTACTTTGAATCACAGAAGTGTTTAAGTTTGAGGAGGTCCCATTTATCCATGTTTTCTTTCATTGCTCATGCTTTTGATGTAAGGTTTAAGAATCCACCATCTACCACCAGGTTTTGAAGATGTTTCCCTACATTTTCTTCTAGGAGCTTTATGGTACTTGCTTTAATATTTAGGTCTTTAATCCATTTTGAGTTAATTTTTGTATAAGGTATAAGATAGGGGTCTTCGTTGTTTCTTTTGGCTATGGATATCCAGTTCCCCCAGTACCATTTGTTGAATAGACTCTTCTGCCCCATTTTGGTAGGTTTGACAGGCTTGTCAAAAATCACTTGGCCACAGATGTGAGGGTCTGTTTCTAAACTATCAATTCAGTTCCATTGTTCTATGTATCTATCTTTATGCCAGTACCATGCTGTTTTTACCACTGTAGCTAGGTAATATGATTTAATGTCTGGAAGTGAGTGTCTTCCAACTTCACTTTTCCTTTTTAAGATGTTTCTGGCTATTCAGGGCCTCTTACCCTTCCACATACATTTGTTAATTGTGTTTTCCATTTGTTTAAAAAATGATGGTGGAATTTTTATTGGGATTGCATTTAATCTGTGATTCAATTTGGGTAGAATTGACATCTTAATGATATTTAGTCTTTCAATCCATGAGCATAGAATGTTCTTCCAGTTATTTAGGTCTTTTTTAAAAATTTCTTTTAGCAATGCATTGTAGTTTTCTGGATACAAGTACTTTACATCCTTGGTTTTATTTAAGTTTATCCCTAAATATTTGGTTCTTTTAGTTGCTATTGAAAATGGAATCTTTTTCCTGATGTCCTCCTCAGATTGCACATTACAATTGTATAGAAACAACATTGATTTTTGCATATTGATCTTGTATCCTGATACTCTACTCAAATCATTTATTAGCTCTAGCAGCTTTAATGTAGATTTTTCAGGACTACCTAGATATAGGATCATATCATCTGGGAGTACTGAAAGTTTTACTTCTTCCTTTCCAATTTGGATGCCTCTTACTTCTTTTTCTTGCCTGATTGCTCTAGCTAGAACTTCTAGCACTATATTGAACAGCAGTGGTGGCAGTGGGCATCCTTGTCTTGTTCCTGATCTCAACAGGAAAGCTTTCAGTCTTTCACTATTGAGTACAATGTTAGCTGTGGGTTTTTCATATATGGCCTTTATCATTTGAGAAAGTTTCCTTCAATTCTTATCTTTTGTAATATTTTTATCAAGAAAGGATTCTATATTTTGTCAAATGACTTTTCTGCCTAAATTGGTAAGATCATGTGATTTTTCTTCTTTGATTTATTAATGTGGTGTATTATGCTGATTGATTTCCTTGTGTTGAACCATCCTTGCATGCCTGGTATAAAACCCACTTGATTATGATGAATAATTCTTTTAATGTATTGTTGGATTCAATTAGCAAGTATTTTATTGAGGAGTTTTGAATCCATATTCATTAGAGAAATGGGTCTGTAATTTTCTTTTTTTGTATTATCTTTATCTGGTTTTGGCTTTAAGGTGCTATTGGCTTCATAGAATGAGTTTGGTAGCATTATTCCTTGTTCAGTTTTTTGGAAGAGATTGAATAAAGTTGGTATTAAATCTTATTTGAATGTTTGGTAGAACTCACCTGTGAAACCATCTGGTTTTCATTTGGGGGAGCTGTTTGATGACTGTTTCAATCTCTTTACTTGTGACTGGTTTGTTGAGGTCTTCTATTTCTTCTAGGGTCAGTGTAGGTTGTTTGTATATTCCTAGGAATTTTTCCATTTCATCTACATTGTTTAGTTCTTTGGCATAAAGTTGCTCATAGTATCCTCTTATGATCTCTCTTATTTCTGTGGGGTGAGTAGTAATGTTCCTGTTTCCATTTTTTATTTCATTTATTTGCATCTTCTGTCTTTTTTCTTTAGTGAGTCTAGCTAAGGATTTGTCGATTTTGTTAATCTTCTCAAAGAACCAACTTTTGGTTTTGTTAATTTTCTCTATTGTTTTTCAGTTCTTAATTTCATTTATTTCTGTTCTGTTCTTTGTTATTTCATTCCTTCTACTTGTTTTGGGATTAGTTTGCTGTTATTTTTCTAGTTCCTCCAGCTGTGTAGATAGGTCATTGATTTTAGCTCTTTCTTCTTTTTTAATGTAAGCATTGAGGGCAATAAAATTCCCTCTCAGCACTGCCTTCACTGTGTCCCGTAGGTTCTGATATGTTGTGTTTTCCTTGTCATTCATCTAGAGATATTTATTGATTTCTCTTGAAATTTCTTCTTTGACCCAGTGATTATTTAAGAATGTGTTGTTTAATCTCCATGTATGTGAATTTTCCCATTTTCTGTCACTTGTTCATTTCCAACTTTATTCCATTATGATCAGAGAAAGTGCTTTGTATAATTTAGATCTTGTTGAATTTATTGAGAGCTTTGTGACCTAACATATGGTCTATCCTGGAAAAGATCCATGAGCACTTAAAAAGAATGTGTATCCTACTGTTTTGAGGTGCAATGTTCTGTATATGTCTTTTAGGTTTAGTCCATTTATCATATTATTCAAGCTCTCTGTTTCTTTATTGATTATCTGCCCAGATGTTCTATCCAATGCTGAGAGTGGTGTATTGAAGTCTCCAACTATTGTTGTAGAAGTGTCTATTTCTCCCTTCAGTTTTGCCAGTGTTTGTCTCATGTATCTTGGGGCATCTTGGTTAGGTGCATATACATTTATGATTGTTATTTCCTCCTGGTGAATCATCTGTTTTATTAATATGCAATGTCCTTCCTTGTCTCTAATAATAGTTTTGACTTTAAAGCCTGTAACATCTGATATAAGTATAGCCACTCCAGCTTTTTTTTGGTTACTGCATGTGTGGAATATCTTTTTCCAACCTTTCACTTTCAATCTATTGGTATCCTTGAGTCTAAGGTGAGTCCCTTCCATACAGCATACAGATGGTTGATATTTTCTTATCCATTCCTCCAGTCTGTGTCTTTTGATTGGGGAGTCTAATCCACTAACACTCTATGTTATTACTGTAAGGGCAGTTCTTATTTCATCATTTTGATCTTTGCATTTTATCTGTCATTTTATTTTTGACACTTTTAGCTACTGTTACTGATACAATCATCATATCTAGACTCTATTCCAACTCCTTCTCTGCTCTCTTTTCTTTTCAGGTTGTAACACTCCCTTTGTATTTCCTACAAAGTTGGTCTTTTTGTTATAAACTCTCACAGTTTCTGTTTATCTGTGAATATTCTAAACTTGCCCTCATTTTTGAAAGATAATCTTACCATATATAAAATTCTTGGCTGGCAACTTTTCTCTTGCAGTATCTTAAATATATCATACCACTGCCTTCTTGCCTCCATGGTTTCTGATGAGATATCAGAACTTAATCTTATTGGGTATCCTGTATATGTTATACATTGCTTTTCTCTTGCTGCTCTCAGAATTCTCTCTTTGTATTTGGCAATTGACATTCTGAATAGTATGTGTCTTGGAGTTGGTCTATTCAGATTTATTCAGATGGGAGTACAATTTGCTTCTTGAACATGGTTATCTATGTCTTACAATAGGATTGGGAAATTTTCTACCATTATTTCTTCAAATCTTCCTTCTGCCCCTTTTCAATCTCTTCTCCTTTGGGACACCCATTACATATATGTTTGCATGTCTCTTGCTGCCCTTAATTCCTTGACACCCTATTCAATTTTTTTGTCCTTTTCTTCATCTGTTCCTTTTTATGTTTGCTTTTGGAGGCTATGTCTTCCAGCTCATCAATCCTTTCTTCTGTCTCCTCAAATCTGCTGTTATATGCCTCCGGTGTATTTTTCATTTTATTTATTGCACCTTTCATTCTCATAAGGTCTGCTATTTTTCTATGTATGCTTTCAAATTCTTCTTTGTGCTCACCCAGTGTTTTATTAATATCTTTAATCTCTTCAGACATTTCATTGAGTTTATTAAGGAGATTTGTTTGAACATCTATGATTAGTTGTCTCAACTCCTTTATGTTATCCACAGGCTTATCTTGTTCCTTTAACTGGACTATATCTTCCTGTTCCTTGGTATGGATTGTAATCTTTTGTTGCTGTCTTGACATCTGGCTTACTAGATGTATTTATTCTGGGTGCAGTTCTCCCTTTAGTTTAGGGATTTCTTGTCTTTTCTCCCTTGCTGGTTGCATAGTAGGAATTGAGGGTGTAGTTGGTACTGTAAGCTATAGAAGCTGAAACTGCCCATCTTGCCTCAGGAATTGATAAATCTTCTCCCACCTTTCTCCTCTGGCAGGGGTAGGGACAAAACTGCAGCCATGTGTAATAATCCAATATAATGCTTATTTTTAAACAATCCTAGCCTTATGAGTAAATAAATCCCCATGGTGTCTGATAATTCCATTTATTTTAATGGCAATGCAGTGTAAGGTCTAGGAAAGAAAATTGTTTACCTCAAAGTAGTTTGAAGAAATACTTGCAAATGAAATACACTTTTAATTTTAAAAATAGCCTGTATTTTTTTTCTTTTATATAATTGTAGGTTTTAAGGAGGGATAAGAGTACATGGCATGGTCCCTACTGAATATTTGAAAGTAACCAAAAACCAACAGTTTTCAAAGCAAATTATTTTGAAGATATGATGTTTACAATGATTAAACAGTAGTAGTGTTAAGGACAATGGTTTTTGGAATGAATAAATATTAATATACTTTTGCTACTTAATAAAAGTCAGGCATTCCAGCTTAATCTTGGTGTCTTGTCAAGACCAGCATTCCTTTGGTGACTTCTTCAAGTGAGCTCCTTGTTTTCTCTTTAATTTTCTCTGAGCTCTTTGGATTCAAAAAACTTTGTCAAAGGCAGTTTTGTGGAATATTTGAAGCCCAAATTAAAGGAAGTTAAGAAAAAAGGGAAAAAAATGGAGAAGAGTCTCATAGACATTGTGCTGGGAAATCACTGAATGAATAAAGTGAAACAGTACTCATTCCTCCAGTCCATATTTTAAATAATAAGGAATTTAAATACCTCATTTTAAATATGAAATTCATGTGAGATTTGGAATTGGGAGTTTTGCTACAGTGTACTAAAGAGTTCTAAACTCTGAACTTGATTTTCAGTGCTATCTCTTGGTCCTTTGGGGAGTAAATTTCCAACCAACATTTAGTGTGTAGCATGACTGTATTTTTGCAAACAAAAAAGGAAAGCACAGCTAGACATTAGATTTTCATATCACTTCAGAGAGTAATAGTGGGTCTCTAGATGAAAGATTTTGGCTGAAGGAATAGTTTACTCTCTGGGAAATTGCCATAATTTTTGGTGACAGCAGCACAGAATTCTTAATATCAAGACTGTCCTGGAAAATCTGAGTTGTGCTCTCGCTAAGGAGAATGCCACTCTCTTATCTGATGAGTACTTCCAAACAGTTATTTTTCTCTGGGATAGTTACTGCTTCCTAAGGTATATCATCTGAAAATATCATAAAATGCATACCATCCCCATTCCTACAACAACCAGTTTCATTGAAAGAGATGAGTAAAACAGAAGTTAGTCAATAAATATTTACCAAATCCCCACTGTGAGCCATACACTACTCTATGTTCCAGAGCTGTGATGGGCACAAAGACATTATAAGATATTACTTAAGCCCTCAAAAAGCTTCTAACCCAGTAAAAGACCTAAAACACTTAGGCACATGTCGAGATTGTTAACTATAAAGTCAATGCATAAAAAGCCTTGCATATATATGGACTGCAGGAGTTCATTAGAGACATTGGTTTTCTATGGGTTTGTGTAAAATCTTTTTGCACTCTTTGTAAAATATAGTCACACTACACACTATGTAACATGCTAAGCCCAAAAGAGCTAATGAATTCCATTGACAGTAAAGCATTTGGAAATCTCTTGTCCATAATAGCAAAACTAAGCCTCTATATTCTTAGTTTTTAGGTTCATGCTACCATTGAGTGAAGGTGAATGGAACATAAGACTGCAAGAGAGGAGATCTGGGTTCCAGACCAGACTCTGCCACTGAATTTTAGGTGACCTTGGGCAGATTCTCAGACTTTGCTGAGCATCAGTTTCTCACCTGTGAAAACAAAGAAGATTGGGGTAGATTGTCACTGAAGAATCTGCTGCTCTAAAGGCAGTGAGTTGTAATAAGCCAGGTCTATGTGATTTTCTGCCCAGGAAGTGGTTCTCTGGAACAGATACAGATAACAACCCATCAACCACCACCCAACTGGCAGGTCCAGGTGGCCAGCTTGGCCATCAGTCCTTGGTCATGTCTCCTCTGATAGGCCTGGTCTTCTTCTGGGTAGCTTCTGTTCTCCATCTTGACTCTGAATTTTCATTGCCAATCCCACTGTGGGTGTGCTATTGGTGAGCTGTCTAAATTTCCAGCTCCCTGGCATCTAAGTTAATCATGCTCACTCTTTCTTGGCTAAATTCCATTAAACTCATATTTTCAGGTTTGAGCTCTCCTGTAAGCTTGGAATAATTCTTCTCCACTCTTTTTTTATTGCCTTGTCCCAAGGACTTCACTTTCATTTCATTCCCTATCCATGATCAATCAGTTTGTTAAAAAAATTTTTGTCTGTTTTGAGAAAAATGTGCAGAAGTGGGAAGTATGGAATGAGGTTAGGCAAGCTTCATGGACGGTTGTTAGAAATTGGTAAGTGAGGGGATTATTTGAAATGGCTGATTAAGGAGAGTTAGCTTACTAATAATATTATAGTAATAATAATGATTGTTTTCATTTATCGAATACTTCCTGTGCTGAAACATGGTACTAAATGTATTAGAGTATCTCTTTTAATCCACTGGTCAACCCTCTGAGGAGACATTGTTATTGTCCTGATTTCCCAGATGGTAGTAGTGAAGCACAGGGAAATGGATGTGGCTCAAGTGATTGAGCTCCTGTCTACCACATGGGAGGGCCTGGTTTTGGTTCCCAGTGCCTCCTGGAGAAAATGAGCAAGACAGAAGCTGACATGACAGGCAGGTGTGGTGAGCTAACACAATAAGATGATGCAACAAGGAGACCCAGAGGAAAGACAATGAGAGACACAACAAAGCAGGGTGCTGAGGTGGTTCATGCGATTGAGTGGCTCTCTCTCACATAACAGTTCCCAGGTTTGGTTCCTGGTGCAAATGGACACAGAGAGCAGACAGAGAGCACAAACAATGGGGGGGGATAGATAAATAAACCTTAGAAAAACAAGAAACAAACAAACAAAAAAACCCTGAAGCACCAAGAGTTTAAGTCCAAATTCCATAAAACTGGCAGAGCCCAACCATCTGACTCCAGATCTCTTATTCTGAACCACTGTGAACACTTGTTCTTCTTTTAATAGGAAACATTGCTCTTGCCCATCCATTTGCTGTTAGGAAAAACAGAAATATTATAAAGCAGAAGCATGCAGAAGTTGATGCCTGCCTGCATATTCTAACCCACATCTGTCATCACAGAGTGTGAAAACTGATAAAAGATAGCAAGGGGGGAATCATATGTGGCTCAAGTGATTGGGCTCCCATCTACCATATAGGATGTCCAGGGTTCTATTTCCAGGGCCTCCTGGTGAAAAGCAAGCTGGCCTGCTCAGCGAGTTGGCCTGAGAGGAGAGCTGGCCCACATGGAGTGCTGGTCCATGCAAAGAGCTGGTGCAGTAAGATGATGCAACAAAAAGAGACACAGAAGAGAGACAATAACACATGCAGCAGACCAGGGAGCTGAGGTGGTGCAACAGATTGAATGCCTCTCTCCACAAGATCCCAGTAATGGCTCCCAATGCCATCTAAAGAGAAGACAAGCAGACACAGAAGAACACACACAGAGCAGTCAGCTAGTTCAAAACAATGAGGCTGTGGGGACAATAAATAAATAAATAAATCTCTCTCTAAAAAAAAATACAGTAATGGGCTTTGAAAAGCAGAGAGCAGAGTTCTTCCCATAGTAAGCATCCTGGTGCCTCAGAGCTGCCCTTGTCTGTAAAATTTGCTGTTCTGAATTCTCTTTTCCTTCCTTCCTGCCTTGGAAAGTGCTCACACCTAGTTACAACTGCCATTTCTGTCCAGCACTGGAGAGTACCTTCTTGTTGTTGATGGGCACGTTTATCTGGCAAGCTACAGGTTCCCAGCAGATATCCAGAAACAAAGGCATATCACCTGTGGATGGGACAAGAATTTGATTCATCTTTGGCCACTTCATATTTGAACCCAGACTTCTGTTCAGCTTGTTATAATTTCTGCATTTGAACAATATACTGTTGCCTCTAAGACCAATTTGGATAAATGGGTCTTCATAATATGAAAATCCTATACCTGGGTGGGTGACTCTTTTTGGTCTCTGAGGGACCAGAACATCCACTAACAGTTTCTCAGCCTTCTACTAACAGCCTGTAGAAATTTCCAATCAACCTTATTTCACATTTCTAAAACTGCAGCCAGTAAGAGCATTTTACTTTGGCTCTGTCTGCTCATAAAGAATACATGTCTGGTGTTTTAGAATGCTGGTGATAAACTAAGCCTGATTAATTATATGACCATCCTGTATGGGAAAAGACTATAAATTTGGGTATCCTTGGTCCACCTTAAGAGTTATAGCAGGGGTATGGATGTGGCTCGGGTGGTTGGGTGTCTGTCTCCCATATGGAGGGACCTGGGTTTGACCCCCAGGACCTCCTGGTAAAAATTTAAAAAAAGAAAAATACAGAGGGCATGTGGGCCACGAGGCCCTGTGCACAGGTGCACCACCAGGCCCCAGAAGGCATGCAGCAAGATGATTATATAACAGGAGAGTTACACAAGGGATAGCCAAGATAAGATGCACCAAAAAAACATGAACTAAGATGATGCAGGTGATAGGATGCCTCTCTCCCACATTGGAGATTCTGAGGAGGAAATCCCAGTGAAGACAGGAGGAGAAGGATGAGAAGAGAGCGCAGGAAATGGACACAGAGAGTCACCCAGCGAATGGACACAGAAACAGCAAAAATGGGGGGGGGGCTGTAAAAATGGAGAAAAGTAAATAAATAAATAAATCCTTAAAAAATGCATAGGAGAGGAAGATTTGGACTATAGTTAGTAGTAATACTTTGACAATGCTTTTTCATGATTTGTTAACAAATGTTTCACAACAATGCAGGGTGTTTGTGTGTGTGGGGTGATGTGTGGGAGCCCTGTATTTGTTATGCATGTTTGTTTTGTAAGATCATGATATTTACTGAACACTTATAGTTTATGTTATTCCTGTATGAATGATATACTTCAATAAATTGTTAAAAAAATAAAATGAAATAAAATCAATCAGCAGCATCATTCACCCACAGGTTAACAATATCCAAATGAACTATATTATGTATTCAAGTTGGACTAAGGCAGTTCATTTCCTTCCATTTCTTTGTCCTCTGTGACACTCTTTAAGCACACTCAGGCAATCACTACTTCTGTCCATGCAGTATATTTTCTATCTCATAAAAGCATACAGGTACTTTTCTACTCCTTAATATATGCCCCAGGCTTTGAGATGTTGACATGTAAGGTGCTAAACATTGGTATCACTTTTGCTGGAAATCCTATTGGATAATGTTCAATTTATAGACTCTAATTCATATTCCCAAAAAAGTGCTATTTTATCTGTAGGTAGAAAGAAAAGGAAATGAGGATAATAAATGTATCCTAGCCCTTGAGCAGTTATGGAATGATTGTGGAGAATTGCTGGCCAAAGGAGTGGGCATTTTAGAAATGAACCAAAAGAAGTAGATAGCTTGTGAACCATTGTAGGATGCAAGTGGGTGTGGATATGTCCACCCCCTGGTCTCTTAACTAGGAAAATATTCCATGCATAGCATGGTAGAAAGTTCTCTATTGGCCAAGGTTTCAGAAATTGAACTGGACTTTCAGATTTCTCAGATACCTCTGATTCCAGGACTGTGATGTGCTCCTTCTATGAGGATTATGCCAGCCAGGAGGCTGATCAAGAACCAGAGTGGGGAGAATGACACTGGGATGGAGAGCTTGGCTTAGAGGAGGGCTGTGAGTTCTTGTAGCCTCTTTTTGGGAGGATGTAAACATGAGCAAAACCAAGACCTTGGGTATCTGCTCCCTGATAGGAAATACCAGGAGCTTTGGGCTGAGAGAGTCAGGAGATGAGGAAAACTGTAGGGTTAGGTGAAGAAGGAATAGGAGAGAGACAAATGATGGAAAACAAAATAAAGATGGGATGAATTTTTAAGTTACATCATCTTTTTCTCTATGTGCAGTAGAGTGGAGTGCAATTAAGTGAGACTCTGGAGCTTGACTGCAAGAGTTCAGATCCCTCTCTGTCAATTATTATGTGACCTTAGGCAGCCTAGTTGACCTCCCTGCACTTTAGTTTACTTAACTGTTAAATAAGGAAAAAAAAATAGAACATATTCTAGAGTGGTTTTGAATATTATATGTTAAGTACTTAGTAAACACTGAAATATTTAAGAAGAACTCACTATTATTATGCTCAGTCCCTGAAAATTATTTATTGCCTTCTCTTCTGTATTGCTTTCTCTGTACAGAAACACAGTAGAAGACATGGTACAGAAATTTAAATCATTTTAATTATAAGAGAGGTGCTACCCATTGAAAAGGATAGCGTGATGAATTTTTTTGCAAGTAAACTAATTTTGGAGGCATAGGGGATTTCAAAGTTCAGATATTCTTAATGAGACTGTTATTAATTTTGAGTTGTTCTGCACTTGTATTCCCAATCTTTGCCATGTATGTTATTTCCCTTTGAAAGTTAAGAGACAAAATGGTATCATTTCTTCTATTCTGGGAAGGTGAAGAACAACTCATGAGAGTCCTCAGTACACATCAGTTGCTCTGAGGGTTAGTTTTTAAAGCCTGTTGGGTGTTTATTCATATTCAATGGGAAACATTTACTGAACAACTTGCTGTTGAGATTGAACTCTATGAAACTCTCAAGGCTCTTCTCTGCCACATCTCCATTTTCCCCACCTACAAAGGAAGATTGGTTCCATTTCTGGACATTGGATGGAACCAATGACCCAAGTGGTGGAATTTCAGTCACTAATATAAAGATCGCTCTACCCTGGGAGTGTAGCAGTTCTGATTTTCTTCTTCCCAAAGTTGTTGAGGATGGGACCCAGAGCTATTCTCTCTCTCTTTGGTTTTTCATCAAAGTCTTCTTACTCTTCCTCCATACAGTCTGGAGAAACTGAACCAGACTGCTATCCAAGGTCAAAGAGCCTGGACAACTGAGCCAGTTCTATCATAGGTCTTAGAAGGAAACATATCACTTTTTTTGTTATTTGGCACAAAGGAATTTTCCATGTGGTTTAATCTCAGTTTGTACGTATGGCTTAGTGATAGAAACCCAGCTAATAATAAATTATGTTTCTTTACTGTTTTAGTAGGCTATGCAAATAAGTTTCCCTTAGACACCATAAAGGATACTCAGCTGATTATCATGTTGCATTCATCTTTTTCACTAACAATTACCCCATATTAATTCAGAGGTGAAAATAAAAATATTCTCCTCACTCTAAAAGATTTTATGGTCTAGTAGTGGTCTTTAATTGTTCTTATTTAATCATGGTCAACTAAATTATTAACCCTGCAAAGAAAACAGAATTTTCTTGTTAAAGTCCCTAAAGTTGAATGGCACACAATAGCATCTTTTAGCATAAGTAATACTTACATTGAATATGTGGCAGATCAGGCCCTGAGAACCCTAAGATAACTCCTTGGGAATGGATCTTGATCCTATTTAATGTTTTGTAAACTCTCAGCAGACATAGCTACTTAACTATTTTAGTAAATTATATAATGACTCTCCAGGAGACTGTTATACCTAGGGAAGTATTTTCTGCCACACAGAAAAGTAGGGTAAGAAGTAAGGCTTAGAGCTGAAGCATTTCATCTATATTCAGAATTGCATAGACATTCTCCAAAAGAGTTCAAAAAAGGATATGCAATATTTTATTAATTCCCTTAAGTAGAAATTTTTGTTGTATGACTTTCTTCCCTAAATGTACTGACTTCTCTTCTCTTCTCGTCCTCTTCTCTTCTCTTCTCTTTTTTCTCTCACAAGTAACTTTTAAAAAGAAACCATTGTTTTTATAAACATTTATAATTTGTTAACATCTTTTTCAAAAACATTGTATAAATCAATAAGAAAAACACAGAATGGAAACTGCAGGATTAACATCAAAACAAAGCAAACAAGCAGAAAAGCAGATTCAGTGCTTAAAGGCACAGACAACCAATGGATTGTATCATTTATTTTCAATGATAAAGAGAGGCTTCAGCCAGCTATGTTCTCTTGATAGTCTTTATGAAATTCAGAATACTACATTTTATTGGAAGAAATCTTTATGGCATCCATTCACTTAATATAAGCTGGTTTTGATCAAAACAATTTATCTTCTCACTGGAGTAAAGTAAGGGACCAGTCATGATGGAAGTCAGCCTACCTTTAGTTTTTCATTGACCTATGTTTATAAGGGCATTGTGTATTGACTTACAGTGAGAATAAGGGTAGCAGCTTGGTCAATGGATAAAGTGCCCAGTCACCTCAAGGTAAATAGACTCAATATGGAGAACTTTGATCCTTTAAAAACAAGGAAAGGCATAACCAACTCAAACTTTCAACCTGGATATTAATAGCTAGGGTTGTAAAATTCCCCAAGAGATTCCAAGAGAATCCCTTTACAACCCAAGGAAGGTGAGGGAAATGAGCCATTTTGCTTTCAAATGAAAAGGCAAGTTTGTGGTCCCAAGAGAGCCCTGGATGCCATGTTTTTGGCAAGGAGGAACCTGTGTTCAGCCCCTGCTTTGGCTGGGAAAAGAAGCCACCAACTGGGTGACTGTTCATTTGTTATTGGCCTGAGAGTAAGATTGACTTAGAATTTTCCACCTGCAAACCATCATAGGTGGAACAAAGTCACACTTTTGTTCCTCATCACTGTCACCACCAATGGACCTTTGGGTTTCAGGGCTTATCTGGCCTAGAATAATCCAGAGGCTTAAGTTTCTGAAAAACAAAGTTAAGTAAATTGAGACTTTTAGGTTTCAATAAATTGAAGAAATAATTATTACAGCTTCTTTTAGATAGAGCCTGGAGTATTCCTTGGGATTTTTAGGAACACTGTTGCTTGGGGTTTTGCCTACTGTGGCAGCTTGCCTTATTTGGGGGAAACCTGCATAACAGTACCCTCCAGATGGACCTCCCAATTCTATTTGAACTCTCTTAGCCATTGACACTTCATTTTGTTTTTCCCTCTTTTGGTCTAATCCCACATTACTCATCCCTGGGAGCTGTGTCATGTTCCACATTGTCAGGGAAAATTCTATCTCTGGAAGTCACATCCCATTTTGCCAGGAAAAACTTTATCCCTGGAAGTTTGTCATGTCCCATGTAGGGGGGATGGCAGTGAACTTATTCCCTGAGTTTGGCTTAGAGAGGCAGGACACAGTTTAGCAACAAAGATGAGTTTCAGGAGATGACTCAGGCATTATAGTTAGGCTTAGCTTTTCCATTACAGAAATAAGTTTCATGTGTGCAAGACTCAAGACTGAGGACATGGCTTAGCATATTTCCTTTTATTAGGCAGGTAATATACTTTGAGGTTTTATTTTTACAGGTTTACCTTGCATAGTTTCAGAGTTTCAGTAAATTGGGAGCCTCTATTGGCTTGAGAGAATAGTAGGAATTCCCCAGATGAAGAAATTTAATATCTCTAGGCTTTTTCCCAAGTCGTTTAGGGGACTCTGCAAATATCTTTCTATCTTATGCTCAAAACACTTTGAAATGCATAAGGGTATTATAACAATTCTCTATAGAATATCACAATATTATTCTGTATTTTAGGTTCTATGTCAGCTAGGCTGTTCACATAAACTGACCAGACTGGTTAAATTAGATAGTGTGCGACAGAAACTTAAAAAAAAAAATTCTTGACAAAATTTCTTGCCTTTGGTCTTCATTGAAATTAAAGTTTTTACATACAATACTACTACTTTTTCTTTACCTTTTATTCCAATTCACCTTAGTCTTTAACTAAATTAGCCCCATTTACCTTTAATTGCTTCTTTTCTTTGGCTTCTTTAATTGGAGGGTCTTTTAGAACTAATCCTACTTTTTCAGTACCTTTAGAGCTGGCAAACTTTAGCTCTGAGTTCCAGATGTCATATAGGTACTTAAAGTTCTAGGGAGCTATTAACTTATACACAGAGAGTAAAGCATCTCTGCATTTAACAATAGCAATGCCATGAATAAATGACTGCTGCAAGATCTTACAATCTGGGCCCAAATTCCCTTATGAGTAAAGCTGTTTCTAGAGATCATGAAATACTACAGACCATCGCAGAAGTTTTGTTTCCTTTTATTTTTATACCTTTACTAAGATTATGTTAATAGTTAAATCATAACTTATAGACTTGCTTCTCCTTAAAGATCCCTTTTTGTTGATGATAAGCTGACTGCTTGCTCTTTTAGAGAAGCAAAGCAGTTTAACTGATTAGGAATTTTGGTTGTTTTTATAAAATATAATATTTTTCTGAGAACAACCAAAACTATAACCAACAGGGGGAGGATGTGGCTCAAGTGGTTGAGCACCTGCTTCCCACATGGGATGTCCTGGGTTTGGTCCCAGGTGCTTCCTAAAAACAAAAAACACAAGCAACAAGCAAGCAAATGAAAAAATCAACTCAGGAGAGCTGCTGGCTTCTCACAGCATTTGGGGTTCAATCCCAGGCCCCAGTTCCTCAACCTATAACCTAGAATACCCTCATGCAGATCAGTATTAGGATAGAATATGGACAATGGGAACTTGTCTTTAAGAACTTTATACAATCTATAAATATATAAATAACATATAAGTAACATTTTACTTATATGGATTTAACCAACAGAAGATTAGAAAATTCCTTCAATTTTATATCACTTCCCAAACATTTCTCCTATAACTCATAATATATTAAGTAAAACTATTTTTTAAGGTTCTTAAAAGTATTTTACTTCAGATTAAAAAATGAAGATGTTTCACACTGTTCACTGTAAGAGATACAGTATTCACAAATAAACTTCAGCAGTTTAGGAAAAACTATTTTCCCATTAATATTACAAAACTTGAAGATTCCCAATGGAATCAAGATTATCTTCCTGCTTCCACCTCCTTAATATAATCATATGCCTATTGGCACACTAATTTTGCAACCTAAGAGTACATTTACTTTCAACCATGAGGGTGATTCTTTTTAAAAAAAATACTTCAGTTTGGTAAATGTAACATGGATCTCTGCAAGTATTAAGTGCCTGAAATAGGCAACTAATAGTGGATTAGAGATCATTTTATAAATAATAGTTCCCTTATTTTCACAAAGTCCTAGGAAATAAATCTCAATATCTTGATAAAAATTCTGATCAGAATAACATGTGACTCTAAAATTTAGAACATTGTCAAAATAACATCACATTTTAAATCTTCCACAGTTTACACAAGTAGTATGAGTTTCCAGTTTTGGCATATATTTTTTCATTATAAATTTAAAATATGAACATATTGAAAATGTTAACTTCAGTGATGACAGTTTGGTCTTACGTTAATATTGCTTTCTTTATAAAAAGTTGCACTAAATGTCAGTTAATTGTTTGATTAGTCTTCAGTATTTCATATACATATAAGTTCCTCACTTTTTACAAGGTGAAAGAACAAATTCTTTGCAATCATTTGAAATTATGAAGATATCCTTAATGATTTCATTAGAACATTAAGAGTTGTCAGGTTTGACCATTATGTTTAAATAGGGCTCAATTTAACAAAGTGACAAATAAAATAGTAAAATAGTAAGGAAAATATTTTATTTCCAAAATAGAACAACTCTGTTTTTCTTTGACTTTTAACCATTAAAGATACGATAAATTCAATATGAAGTACAAGAAGCTATTCTGATAATGCACAGAATCTTTGTCCTTTATATATTGATTATTTCAAGAGGACTTTTATACCTCTCAAAACAGACCAATAATTTAAGAAAACTGTGCTACTTTAACAGAGAGAGAATCAAACTTTAGATTTACATCAGTACCCCACTCAACAAACAAGTTCATGAAATCCTAGTTAGGATTGATCAAAACAGATTAAGGTGGTGTCTGACTGGTTTCTGGGCTATGAAGTTACCTTTTGTTATCAGTATCAACTCATAGATTTTTTCTTAATAATGGCTTCCTGGAACCAGTCATTTAACATTGAAATCCCTCAGTTTAGAAAATACTTCTATAAACTTCCTATGACATTTTTCTTTTATAACCATTTATAATCATTTACACCAGTTACACTTAAGTCAAAATTTCACCTTTAAGCTTATTAAATTAGTCACCAAAAAAGGAATTTGCTTCCACAAACCCTCTACAATTTTTCATATCCATTCAGGTCTTGTCCTACATATTCCTGCCATTCATTCTATGAAAACCAAAGACAAAAACCCATCCCCTTAAACAAGCTTATCAAAGTTTAGTCAGCATTGACTATGACAAATATAATTTATTTCCACAAAACTTCTACTGCTTTCCATTGATTTATGTTTCATCTTACATGCTCATTATGTTCTGTGAAAAACTGTCCATTTCACTCAGGACAGTACTACATGTTCTTCTTTAACTTAATTTCATTAAACACAAACTTACAATTCTCATCATCTTACAGCTCTAGTAGATACAATGGCAACTTATTTTATTAATATCTGTATAAATTTAAGGGAGATTACATGCAAGTAGAATAAAATAGAAACAATGAGAGTTCAGATACAAAAGGTTTTACTTTCTTCCTCCATAGGAGGTCAAAACCTCTTTTTTTTTTTATCATAATATTCCAAAATTATGAACAACCTAAAAAAAGTATACTGACTATCAGGTTCTGAAGAATATATTATAATTATTTAAGTTGTTTCAAGCATGATCTAGAAAAATCTTTCCATATGTTCAAGGACAATTTTCTTTTACTTACTGAAATTTGGCAATTGGATGATTACTTACTCTTATCTCAAGGTTGTTAAAAAATTTTAAATGGGGAATTACATGTCAAAACATGTAAACCAAGTTTTATTCTGTAATATTCCCTCTTTCCTTATCATTCTTAATTTCCAGGCCTAGTAGAAAGAATTCTAAGCTAAACTCACATCTCCTCTCCACCCCCAATCTTTCTGTACCCAGCCCTTCCTCCATAATTTTCCTAATCAGTTTATTTTTCTCCTACAAGGTTAAAGAAATTGATTTTTTTTTTTTGGTCCTGGCTTGAATGTAGTCAAGGTTTTAGTGAAGACACTGAGTGAAGGGATATACAATAGAAAGTCTGTGGAGGAAATCAGGAAAACATTTTTAAGTTTTTTTTTCTTTCCAATAGTTTCTCTAGTCAGATTTCTATTATTGAAGCAGGCTAGTAAGATAGGGAATCAGTAGATGGATCTGGAACCTGACAAGAAGTCCACATGGACATCGATACCCCCCAAGATGGCTGCTGAAGACCCTCTTGAGATTTCTGCCATCCAGAATAAGGTTTCCTCCAGAAGCCAGGAGAAGCCCCAGATACTCTCCAGGGACAATATCATTGGGCCCACCCTGGGGGATTAATGGGTAGGGTAATCACTCAAAACAGCAAACAGCTGAAACTCCTCCCTTGTCATTAGCAAAGGGGTGGAATAATTAATGGTTTAAAAAGTAGTGTAAAGGTCAAATCCTGCTCTCTCTTGCCTTCTGCACCCTGCTCTCACCCTGTCCCCCCCTGCATGGATCAACATACATGTAAAACCTGGGCATTTGTAATCTATAATGGGAAATTGTAGTCTATAAATCAGCCTTCTTTATCACTCTCCAGCCCCTTACTCTCTATGGGGGACCCATGATTTGTTATTTTCTCCAATTTCTCTTACCTCCCTACCTTAATAAATTACTGGCCTAACTACCCCGATGTGCTCTGAGATTCATTTCTGCAGCATAGTCAAGAACCTATACAAAGTCCAGTAACATTATGAGCTTTCCATCCCGAAAAATTAATTGTACAAGGTCTAAGTACTTATCTTATAAGTTTAAAAGAGCACCAGAAGCTTGGTTTTTCTAGTTAGGGATGCCAGGAGTGTATATATTATGTGTATATATATATACACACATATACATATATATGCACTTATTTAATCTTCAGCAATTTGAATAGAGCTCTCTTAAGAACTTTCATTTGTTAATTTGATATTTCCACACAGAGTTTTGAAAATACACATTGAACAAACAGACACAAACAGAAAGTTAGACACACAAAACAGAAACATAAAACTCCCTAATTTGGCTCATAATTCTCACTCTTTTTGGTGTGGCTTGTCTCTGAGTTTTCCATTATTCCATTCCTCTAGTTTTTATAGCTTTTAAGATCTCCTCTGGGATGGGGTGATTCACTTATTTAACTGACTAGCTTTCTTTGGGGGATTTCACAGGGGCATCTAGGACAATATCACTGATGTGGGGAATGGGTTAAGCACATACACAAATTCTTCCTTTATTCCTGGAGGTGCTTCCCAGAGGAGTAGAGATTTTGCCAACTCATCTGCTTATGTTAGAGAGTGGTCCTGGCTGAACTGAGACACAGCATTCTTTATAGAATCAAACTCCAGCCATTTTCCTCCTTGTTCTAAATTTTATTTAGGTCAAGCTTTGCTACAGAAAAAAAAAACACAGAAAACTATTTCCTGCTTTTTATGGGCTTGTGACTAAATTTTTTCATTTTTCAAAATATAGCCTAAAGGGCTACAGTTAAGAATGTTAGTAGAATTACAATGTCCCATTTTTTAAAGAATTTTAGTAAACAATTGGGTACATGAGAAATAGACATGCAGTAAAACACTAATTTAGCCATTTAAACAGATGCTTAACACTTACTATATTTCATTAAATACCAAATAATTGCTGGATTACTTATTTTTCAGGAGTATCCTCAACAGACAGACTCAAGGTAGGGACTTGAACTCCAAACAGAATGGTATACAGAAAACCTCAAAAAGGTGGAGGGGTCAGAGCAAGGAGAATCCTTCTGGAAATGGAAATCAGGCCCTCAAAAAAACCTAGCTCCAAGGGGACTTGAAATGCCAAACTAAATTTGCAATCCACTTCTACCTTGGTAGCCCACTCACCCAGTTAGATGTACAGACTTGGGGCTGGAATTGCTTCTCTCTGAAGCTTTAAAGCTTATTAGGGCATGGAGTGCCAGCAAGGTAGTAAAAGACCCATTGCCAAGCTTTTAGACCAAGAGGAGCCACAGCCACAAAAAGCTCAATTATGGTGCTCACTTCTTTATCTGGGGCCCCAGAATCTTGGGCAGTCAGACTCCTTATTCTTCAGGGATCCCTTTGTCCATGGTCCCATCTGGGTCACCAATTAATACTGATCAAAAGTGGGTTCCTTCCACCCAGTGCACTTTACAGACCATTTTTGGAGACACAGGGGGTTCCAGGCTTTTAGAAAGAGCTTAATAGCTTGTGCATAGCAATGGAGTTCAGTGGCCTAGTGACCCAAAAACTGCCTCTCAGAACTGCAGTAATTCTCATAGTTTTATAATATCCAGGGTTAGCAGTTTTTGCTAAAGTGTAATTGGGGTGGGGCTGGCTCAGGTTCCTTCATTAATAAATATTAAAGGGTTGAACAGGATGGGGGCATAGGTACAAAACCCAGGTGAGTCACAAGGTTATTACAATCACAAGACAATCATTATCAGAGATCAAGGCATCTGGGCATGGGGGTTACAGGTTTTTTCTTATGGATTTCAAACAGAAGAGTGGACTGTTTATTATTTCAGTAGAAATGGCTATATACAAAGGTAAGAGCCATCTAGAATAATCATCATAATAGCAGGTAGAAATGACTATATACAATGGCAACATCCATCTAGAATAATCATCACAATGGCAGGTTTTTAGTTGGAATTGACCATATACAAAGGGTGAGGTCACTCTAGTCAGTTTCAATAATTTCAGATATTAATCTTTGGCTATTTTATAGTATATTGGAAGTAAAAGGCATCTGTATAATGATTCAGTAATTATAATTATTTGTTAATTCTTGACCCTCAATTACAGTGAGAATAATTCAAGTTCTAAAAGTTGAGATAATTGAAATCATCTGAGGTTGGAATCCATTGTTTGGCTTGAAATACCCAAATGATTGCTTCAATTTTCTATTCTTTATTACATATAAGTAAAGAGAGCCTATGCAAATATCTCCTCCCCACCCAAGTCTAACTGGTTTAAGATAATTCTGAGCATTCTGGAGGACACAGACCTACAGAGTGTTTTGTTTACCATTCCAGTTTCATTCACTAGGTAACCTTGGCAATAAATTCTCATTGAAATGGGATTTTAAAAATCCAGAAATGCATGCTGAGCTGTAATTGGCTTCTCCTTCCAATTTTTCATCACAAAGACTCACAGCAGAAGCTTTTTCTGGCTTACCTCCAGGAAAGAAGAGACACTGTGACAGTTGTCTAGAAATGTTCTTTTTGTCCATACCAGTGTCTTTGTAAAATATGCTCCCCTACTTACCAGGGAGCAGACAGTGGGTGGAGGGATGGCTCAAGTTCAACTCAAACCACTGCTAAGGAAACAGCATCAACAGCTCTTCCTACCCCTGGAAGCCCAGGAACAAAATCCATTTGGATACTTTTATTTAATAGTTATAATTATAATTATGCCCTTAACATGCATTATTGTAAGATCTCTATTTATTGCTAACCCCTAAAGTATTTTGAGATAGGTATTATTTTCCCCATTTTACAAATGAGAAAACTGCAGTTCAGATCAGGTAACTTGTTCAAGGCCACACTAGAAATTACAAGTAGAGCTGGAATTCTACTCCAGGGATGTAGACTCTTAATTACCACTTGGAGTTCCACAGAGGTCAAGAAAAGAACAAATACTGAACTAGGGCCTGTTATTAACTGCAAGAAAGGACAGGGAAGGAAGAAATGTGGAGGGAGAAGGAAAGAGGGAGACAGAAAGAGAAAGGATGAGAGGAAGAGGTGGGGGGGAGAAATTGTGTTGTCTTAACAAAATAGACCTTTGTGTTGAGCTTAGCCCAGGGGACCACCAGGTTGGGCTCTGGCACCTGCTATACTCCCCCATGCTAATGATATATCCAATAAATGAAATCAAGTGTAAATACTCCATAAATATAATTTCATATAATACATATGCATACACATAAAGTATGAGAGAGGTGTTATTTATTTTTTTAGTCTTACAGATGGGAAAATTTACCCTAGAGATGTTAAGTAACTTTCCCAAGGCCACACAAGTGGTAAAAGGTGGAGTCAAATGCAACATTGTCTGATACTTCCATGTCCTGACCCTAGAAAGAAGGCTTGGGCCACTTGGGAAGGAGGTCTCAATAAAGCCTGTGGGCCCGGTACTTGGAGACCCCAGAAGTTATAAGCAGAGGGCTTATGAGAGGAATGCTGGCTTATGAGAGGAATGACGGCTCCTGAGGCTCAGTCAAATGTCGATGTGACAGAAATGCTCATTTTAAGAACGTCATTCACTGCCAAAGTCTTGACCGATTCTTATGAGCCTGTTCAGTTCCTTAGTTATCATGTAGCTCATCAGTACAGAAAGAGCAAGAGGTCCACTGACTCTTTTTGTTCTTGCTGTTTTAGAGCATATACAAATTGTAGAATGACTTGGCAGTTTATACTTTTCACAGACATATCTGTTTAGAAAAAGTTTATTTTGGGAGAGAAGTGAGATATCATAGTCGTACGTGAGGGTGAAGATAGCACTGAATGTGTAACACTGCAGAGAGCAAGCCGTTAGGAGAATCAAAAGACCCAGAAGGGGTGACTGCCCCAGCATGGATGGTTGGTTCATTGACTCAGCAGGGTGTTTGCTGAGTGCCTTCTGGGTTCCAGGCATAGTGCCTTGGAGAAATTTTATTCTATATGGGGAGTCAGAGGTAGTACATGTCACATCACAGCCTTGACTATAAAGCTCCATTGGCTTCCCCTTAACTTAAGAATAGAGACTGTACTCTTACCCATGGCCTCCCCACTGCCATGTGGTCTGGCTCCTGCCTGGCATTCTCACCTCATCTCCTTCCATTCCTGCTCACTCATGGTACTAGACTACTTGCCATTCTGGTTCATGTGAAATTTGCCACCTGCCTCAGGGTATTTGCACTTGCTGAATGCTTGCTGTATACTTGCTGCCTTGCATGCTTTACCAGAGATCTTTGCATGGATAATACCTTCTCATCATTTGTTCTCATCTCAGGTGTCACCTCCTCAGGGACACCTTATCCAAAATAGCAGCCCCTAGCCATGCTCTAACTCCACATACTGCCCTTATGTTTTTATGCAAGCATATCCTTCATTTGCCTCTCTTCCAGTAAAACATAAGCTCTGTGTGGGTAAGGATTTCTCATGGGTACACTTGTGCCAGGCACATAGGAGCTACTCAAGGCTGGGTTGGATGAGTAAATGAAATAGGTCAACCACAAAACAGCACAAGAGATGCAGGCACAGAGCTTTCGGGATGAATGAGAGGGACATACCTGTCTCTGGCAGTCAAGATCAGAGAAATGCCATGCCCAGAAAAGGCAGCTGTAAATAGAGGGCTGATACCATCATAAGTGGGGTTAGTAGGTGAGGAAGGAGGGAAGGTCATTAGCAGAGAGTGGTGCATTTGAGGGGATAAGTATTGTTCAGCATTAGTGGGGCAGAGAGTATGACTGTCTTAGTTTTCCATGAGGCTGCCAATGCAAAGTACTAGAAATAGGTTGACTTTTATCATGGGTATTTTATTTAGGGTAACATCTTACAGTTCCAAGTCTGTGGAATGTCCAAATCAAGGCATCAGCAGAGAAGCTTTCTCATCAAAATCAGCTACTGGTGATCCTGGTGTCCTACCACATGGCAAAGCAAGATGGCCATCAATATCTTCCAAGGTCTCTGCCTTCCTCTTCAGAATCTACTGTCTCCCAGATCTCAGCTGAGGCTTGTCTCAGGCATAGGGCTTGTCTCTTTCTGGGCCTCCTTTCTCAGTCTTGGATGCTCTGCTTTCTTCCAGAGTTTGGCTGTGGACTTTCAGGCATATGGCTTGTCTCTTCAGGCTTGAGCTGCTCTGTGGGCCGTACCTTTTGGTCACTGCTAGCAGCCCTAGAGTCCTCTCTCACATGGCAGGATCAAAAATGGCATCTTCCTTTCCCTGTATCTCCATTTATATAAGGCCCAGCAAGAAAGTGGAGACCCAACTTGAGTCATACCACACAGATGTAGTCCAATCCAAAGGGCCCCACACCCTCAGAAATGAATAAGTTTGAGAACATATTCTTTTTCCTGGGATTCACCAAAATCAAACTGTCCCAAAGACATTGGTCATTGGGTATAGGTGAGACTAGGGCAAGATCTTTCAAGGGTATTGCCCCACCCCCCCCAAGCTAAGCAAGTAACTCCACACAGTGGATCAGAAACCTGAACTAAGAGAAGGAGGTTGCTGAGCATCTCTGATAGATATAGCTGGTCTGGGCTGGACCACAGCCCTGCTTTTCTTCTCCCTTATTGTTACTTGGTTGGAGGATGTCTGCCCTGGCATATTCAGATAAGCTTAGAGTTATCCTCTGGGCCTGGGGCTCTAGCTGGCTTCTTCATTTACTCCTGTGGCACCATCTGGCATAGTCCCAGGAACATGAGTGAAAAGGCAAAACAAGGCACCCTGAAATTACCTATAATGAAAATAACTAGTAATCTCCAGTGATTACTGTGTTTATGAGTGACAGGGTGGCATGCTGTGGAAAACCTTTTGCTGCAGCAAAGATGTGTTCTCTATGGTTTTCAGGTTTGAGTTGGTTTGCTTTTTTAAATGGAAATATCTTCAGATCTTTGGCATCATGTATTCCTTTGCCCAATTAATGAGGCTGATATGGGTATTTAATGTACTTCTTGGGGATATAAGTTAAACCTCTTTTAAAAGTGTAAATCCAAGTTATAATGAAAGAAATAGTATCACCCTTATAGGACAGTGCAGTGGATCAGCATTTGGATTCCGGACACCCTGCCCCAGGGCCTGTTAGAATTGTTAAAGCACACACAGGCCACAGAGAAAGAGTATGCTAACATCAAAAGGCAGCTATGAGTATCCCAAAGGCTGGAATATGGGGAGTGAAGGTAAACCTGAGGGTGGCCTGATGGCACATCTCTATTGTCACATTTACTGTCCTTTGTGGTTGGCAGCTTGTGGAAAAAAGAGGTCAAGAAATCATGTGGAGAAACGCTTCCCTTCCAAACAAAGGCAAAGAGTTTGAGACTGTATTTATTTTTTCTTAGTTTGAGAAAAGTGAGGTTCTTGTTAAAAGCTGAAGTTTTCAAACTTGTTTAGTACCTAAATCAAATGAATCCCACTTGGAAACCCAAAATATACAATAGATGATGACAGAGAGAGGAGGGGTCTACTCAGCCATCCAGCCCTCTGACTCCCTGGATCACTTCCGGATGATCCTGAGCCATTAAGATGACAATTTCTAAACAGAAGATCTATATCCATATAGTTTTAAATTATGTATAATATATATTCATATTTTATATTATTCATATTTATATATAAATTATATATAATATATAAAGTTTTTCTGAGAAAGAAACCCCAACCTAAGCACCCTTTTTTTTTTTTTTTGATGTTTTTAAGTTTATTTCTGAGTTGCAAAGATTATTTCCCCTTCCCCACATTTTTAGAATTTCTTGTATTCACCCATTCAATCTTGGCTACTACAAGACAGACAAAAAGTGTGAGGACATTCTTTTTTTGTATCTGTAGTGGATATTAACTGCCTGAAGTCTGTCAGACATGCATTAACCCACCCTGAACACCAATCTAACTCACACCTCACTCCAAATGCTTTCTTGGGTCCACACCAAGCTGACAAGTGAGCTGGGAATGTTACACAACCATAGGATGTTGTGCTATTACAGATGAATGGTTTCCAACCTCCACTACTGACCTCAAATTCCCTGTCTAATCACTGAAATGTCTTTGTTCCTATCAATGAAAGGTCAGTTGACTCTCCAAATTCTCTCAAATTCCCTTCTCTATACCTGCAAACTTACATGTGCTGTTTTTAGCTCCTAGTTTCCTGTCTTATCCACAGACTGTGTCCTTGTGCCCTATCAATGTTCAGTCAGCTTTTGAAACTCAGATTATGTGTCACCTCTCCCAGGAAGTCCTCCCTGACTCACCCTGGCAGAATTAGGTCCTTTCTCCTCTCTACCCTGATACCTTTGTGCTTTCTATACAACCAACCATTCTATCACATTTTGGACTTTTTCATTTTTTTTACCATATTTACTTATTATCTGTACTATTATTTGTTTCCAGTTTTTTTTCTGTAAAATTAAGCTTAAATCAAATACACACATTCAAAAATTAAGCCTCATTGTACATCACAATATTCATGAAAGCACATTTAAAAAAACAAAAAGCAAAACAAGCCTAAAACTTAAACAAACAAAACTAGGCATGTGTTGGCATTGAAGGTATTAAAATGTCAGAGATTTGCTGAAGCAAATATAATGAGAAGAAAATTGCAGTGTCCTGTAAAATCCTATAATGATGTGAAAGTATAAATACCCCAAACTTCAATTCTCTGAATTTGGAAGTCAATAAAAAGCTTGATTCACAGAGCATGGAAAATAAGGAAAATTGAAACTTTACACTGAAATGTTTTACTGTGGTTCTAGAGAGATGTACTCTGCTAAGAACAATGGAAAGTGCCAGGAGAGGAGACCCACTAGCAAGTGGCCCAGTTGTCCACATTCATTAGCCAACTATAGTGTTTCTGTCTTTGGGTAGAAAGCCCATCAGAAATAGAAAAGATAAAGAGAAGGCAGAATTTTTACAGCAGAGGCAGCAAAGTTTTAAATTAGCTCCTTGAAACCTTTCAGAGGCCTCTGGTTGGCCTGAGAGATTTGGGGATTTACTGGTGACCTCAATGGCTCCACCATCTTCTGTTGTCTTGTAAATAAAATTTTCCTCTTCCTTTAAAACCAACAGTTTTAATTTTTTTTAAAAAGATGCCATATCAGTGACTATGCCAACTTAACATGGTGCTATTACTGCACCATCACTTAAGCAGTATGTCAAGTGTCTGTCCCCATGGAAACCACTCAATTTTATTGAAAGGGAAAACATATGAAGTGGTTAAGCTAAACAGGGACTCCTCCTGCTCTCTGGTCCCTTGTGACTTTTCCTCAGATATGACTCAGTAGGCAAGAAATGAC
>JAQZBX010011569.1:0-42506 GCA_029593785.1 Cabassous unicinctus
TTTTTTTTTTTTTTTTACAACCTACTGAATTTGTGGCAGTACCTTATTGTGGTTATGGTTTTTTATCTTCCTTCAGTATAAATGGTACAGAACTTATTGTCATGAGGAAATGTGATAAAGATTTTTAAAATTTATACTGAATATCTGTAATCTGTCACTTTAGGATACATGGTAGAATGAAGATTTGCTATACAATTTTTAAACATTTATTAATCCCTCATTCTTTCCATCTATTCATCCATCATTGTTTCTTTCTGCATTTTTTTAATTTTTTCTTTTCATTTCGTATTAAGCAGCAAACATCACTATTTTTCACTCCTAAACACATCAGAATATTTATCATTATTTGAAGGTAATTATTTGAGCATGTTTCTTATTGTTTTAGGCAAATTCTTCAACCAAATGCATGCATCTTGAATTCTTATGTTTCATTTAACTTGAAAAAAAAATCACCACTATAACCCAAACCCCTGTCAAATAAAGCATTTTTACCAACATTCCGGTGAGTTTCCTTTCTCCTTCCTAGTTAATCCTCAAAAAATGCTTCCATACACAGGGGCAAGTAATAGTCCATGATTTATTTATTTTACACTTGTTTAATTTTTTCTGCCATAAAACTTTACATAAATTACATCATGCTATAGTCACTGTGGTGCAAGGTATTTTGGGAAAACACAAAATAATATTTTGGAAATACATCCACAGTGTTGGTTGTGCTAGTTGTCTATTACTTTAAAAAAAATTTCTTCTATTCTTATCCATGAATAAACCACACATTATTTTTTCAGTTTTTCTTAGATCCACACCTGCACCATTTCCAAATTTCAGTTAGTATGAATGAAGAAACTATAAAAATTCTTGTACAATTTTCTTTTGAATGTATTCATCCAGTAATCTTGAGTACATAATGAAGGTTTGACTTGCTGGTATATCTTAATGTGACAGTTTGGCATTGTTTTTGAGTTCTTAAAATAGATATTGGATTATGTTTATAACCTGGTCTGTTCCTCTGGGCAAATTTGATTGTATTGGTTCAGAGGTTTCACTTTTACTTGATTGAGTTGTGATTAGGGTTTTGATTGGGCAAACCCATTGGGACATTGAAATCCTGCTCCTCTGTTGGGAAGGGATGCACAGAGAAAACCACACAGCAGAGCAGAGAGTGCAGTTTTGAGTTTTGATGTTAGTGTTTTAATGCTGGAGCCCTGGGAAGTAAATATACAGAGAAGCAGATAAGTGAGGAAAGAGAGAAGGATCCATTAGACAAGGCAGAGGCCCTGGGAAGAGAGACAAACCATTTACCTGATAGTTTACAACTGGCCTTGTGGAGAGAACAGAGCAGCTGAGCCCAGAGAGAAATGAGCCCCGGGAGAGAGATGAGACTTATCAAAGCCTAAAGCTGATATTGCAAGAAGCTGAGACCATGGAGTCTTAAGAGCAAGGGGAAGCCTGAACCCTTTCAGACAATGGCAGCCATCTTGCTCCAACACATAGAAACAGACCTTGGTGATGGAAGTAAATTATGCTTTATGGCCTGATAACTCTAAACTTCTACCCAAAATAAATATCTTTCATAAAAGCCCACTGATTTCTAGTACTTTGCATCAGCACCCCTTTGGCTGACTAATATACTTAATATGATGAGAAACTTCTCAATTTTTTGCGTGTGAATTATTGTAGGAGCTTGAATACTATGCAAATGCACGAGATGTCATGTTGAGCAATAGCATGAAAATCACTTGGTATTAGTATGATTATTAATTTTATGAATGCTGGAGATATATATTAGCATACCATTATGGTTTCATTAGCATTTCCCTTGAAAATATACCAAGATGTAACATATACTAAACCATTAAACAAGTATCCATCATTTTAAAGGAATTAATTTTGCCTAATATGTTCTCTAACCACAATGGAATTAAATTAGATATCATCAACAAAATATTTGAAAATTTAATAACATAAATTTACTAAATTTGTGAGTCAAAATTAAATCTGAAGGAAAATTTGAAATATATGTATGTATTTTCATGGAAAGATAATAAAATAAAATATATCCAAAGAGGTGAATTAAATAAGGCAGTTCCTAGAGAGAACTTACATCTGTTTGTGCTTATTCTTAAAATGGAGAGTGTCTAAAACCAATGGGCTACAATTATCTCTCATAAATGCAGGAAGAGAAAAACAAAGTCAAGCTCCATTAAGTATAAAAATGAAGAAAATAATAAAAAAAATAATAATAAAATAAAGAGTCCAAATCAATGTGATATAAAGGATAGAAAATAAATAAAAAATGAAAAAAAACAAAAAACTTTCTTTGAAATGATCATGCTGATTACCTCCTTTCTTGACCTCTCAAGAATAAAATAGAAAGGAACAAATTACAAATGCCACTAATTAAGTATGGGTTATTACTAACAGACAGACTACAGAAAAATATATTTAGCAGGTGGACAGGTCTTTTCTAGAAAAGGAATATTTTAGGAAATATTGACAAAAATAATTGCCAATGACAAAATTTAAATTTCAAAGGAATTTAGAATTTTAGAGAACTTTTGTTCTCCACATGAGTATCCAAGTTTCCCCAAAACTAAAGAACTTAATAAGATTGATGTTGATATTGAATGGAAATCCTGTGGCTTCTCTGGGTCCTTGCCCAATGCAAAGAATTAAATTCCACAAGAACACTTGATCACACACGAGAAAATTGTATTAAGAAGCCAGCAGAGGTCAGAAGAGCAAGTCTCAAATCTGCCTCTCTGAAGGAAAGAGGCAATGGTCTCTGCAAGAATTAGGCAAAGAGAGGTGGGGAGAGGGGTGCTATTGGCTGAATCCACCTAAAAACAGGGGTCTACAGAGTGGGCATCAGGGGGAAAGGGTGAGTTCATAGTTGCTGTTTCACCCACCTTAACTGTACTCCTTAAACTGCCCTTGGCCTCAGGCTTCTGCATCCAGTGTATGTTTTACTAGAGGGAGAAGAAAAACAGGAGCTTTTTAGGGAGTAAGAAATAGGAAAATGCTACAGAGTGGAAAACAGGAAGCTACTTTGTGATAAAGACACTTTTCATTAATAAGTAATTATGCACAACTCCATGCAAGAAATTACAGGAGTCAGATTATATAGTTAAAACTAAAATATCATTTGTTAGCTCAATCTAAAAATTAAAGCTCTAGAGTAACTTATATCATATGACTAATTTTGATCTCTTTCAATGTTAATAAATGTGAATTATTTTGGTAAGATATAATGAAATACATGGCATTTGGAATATCAGCACCACTCTGTGAACCAATATTTTCCAGTTGAAACTTCATGATGTTATGAAATCATGCATGAGTATAAGAATCTCTCAAAATGCCTTAATAGATCAGTGAATTTAAATCTTACAGAGTATGAAAAGTTGTTAATATGATGTCAGATTAAAAATTGCAAGCCTTCTTTAAGAAACTACCATTTGTTGACTTTTGGTGTAGCATCAGAAGAATAAGACAATTTTCTAAAAGTGTTATGAATATACTCCTTTCATTTCATAACCATATATTTGCATGAGTCTGTGTTTTCTTCATGTTTTTCAACCAAGAAAATATTGCAACAGTTTAAGTGAAAAAAGCCGATATGAGAATAGAGTTCAGTTCTATTAATTCAGAAGTTAAAGAGCGTGTCAAAATGTAAAGGGGATTTCTGCTTCTATAGATTTGACTTTTAATCATTATTCACCAAAATTCAGCCTAGTTTTTATAACTCTGGTGGTAAATTGTAAAGGTACATAGAGACATCTATCTTTGAGCATTCAATTCCAAGATTTTCCATAGAATTTCTTAGTCTGTCACAAATTATACTCCTTTCCAGATTGACAGTCATTAAAAAAAAATTTCAGAACAATGACTATTGCCTCATTCCTTAAAGTCTTCTTAGAGGTAATAGTTTACATTCCGAAGGGAACCTAACTTTAGTGATTACATCCTATGTGCAAAGATCTATTCAAAACACATTTCGTGATTCAGTGCCACTCTGTGCCACAACCACTTTTTATTTTTATTTTTTACATATTTTCCTTTTCAAATCAATTCTAAAGTATTTAATTTTCTTAAATTTAGTAGCTGGTTAAAATTGATTTTTATTTTTTTCAGTAATTTTAAATCTGCATGCGATATTCCTTAATGCCATAATGTTAGTACTCAATTGTTAGAAAATCTATTTTTTTAGGGTTAAGTAGATTTTATGGATTTTCTATATAAAAAATGATATTTATATTTGATATAAAGTTGAAAATATATTGACTCACCTGTGAATTGCGAAACATTAATGAATAATTAGCTTAACAAAAATTATTTACTAATTTTATTTCAAAGAAACATCACTACAAATTTAATTTATCTCAAGGGCATAGAGAAGGAATTTTAACCAACCAGGAGTAGACAGAAAGCTGGTTCTCTTCAGACTGAGACAGACAGTTAACTAGGTCCCTTGGAAGCTATGACCCATAAGTGTCCTTTCAAAAAAAAAAATGTATATAAAGAATCCAGAAGCAGAATGGTTGTTAAAAGTTTGTCTACCTGATAAGAGATTCCATGAATTTTATTCTGTGAAGGAAGAGGCAGGATCATGGATGTTATCAATCTTTTAAATACTTCAAAGATATATTCAATTTATGGAAGATAATCTTCTCTAACTTTTCAGGTATATTTTTGCATAATATTCAATTTATTTCTTTGATATTACCAATGAACAATTCTCTGACTCAACACTCTTATGCCTCTATATCATTTGCACGCTAATTATTTATTCCCCATATGATACATTTTTGTTCATAGGGTAGACTGGATTTTTCTGATTCAATTGTCAACTTTACATTTTTTAAAATATGGACCTGAAGATCTGTCTGTGAATACACAGTTTGACTCAAAATATTGGAAATATATTGTTACCAAGATTCCCTTGATATTGAAACTGTGGAATCAACAAGTATGAGATATTTATTGAGCCAGATTTAAAAGGAGAGCTAAGAAATTTACAGGCAAAAAACAGTTATGATGCCATTTCATGGAAATCTATAAAAGTAAATAAAATCAATATTAAAACATCAATCGAAATGTAAAGATTTCCAGTGTAGTTTTTAAAATGAGCAATTTCTGATATCTATTTACTGGATATTATGAAGCAGCCATGCTCTTTGATGATCATTTTAATATATTACTATATATCATCTTTTTAAGAATAAACAAGTAATTAGTAATCCCATTCATTATGCTATTGTACAAAATTTAAAATTGTGAAGTAAATGCTTCCTAAAGATCCCTGAGGTAATAGGGCATAAAGGAAAAACCCTGAACTCTCTGTGTGGACAAAACTATTCATGGTGCATTTTGAAGGATAAGTTTAAGGTAAATTTAGCATAATTAAATTTGAAAATTTCTATAGACTGAGGAGACAGATGCAATCTGAAGACATCGAAGAAAGGAAAGAGACTTTAATGATCAAGGGCTAATGCATAATTCTGATAAAGCAAATATTTAAAAATATTTAAAAATCAATATGTATGTCTGGGTTAATTCAGTAACATGCACCATAGGTCATTTGTATTCAAGTTAACCACTGTGTAAGGTTTTCATAGTTAATAAGTTATCTGCTTAGCCTAATTTCTTTTCTTTAGAGATTGAGAATATTAGAAGAAAGCACCTATAATAGAAAGGATATTATAGAAAACTGTTTGCACAGAATATTTTGCAATTAATTATAATAGAAATTCAACTGGATAAAACCAATGTAAGCAATACAACATTTTTATTACTATATATATAAATATGGTCACAAGAATTTAAAAATATATTTGTAGTGATAAGAAATTTTATATAAAGAAAATATTAATAAAATACAAATTATAAACAAGTATAATTATAATTCTTAATTCTAGATTTCTGACAAGTGAGAATTAAATAGTACTTAAATTCTACTTCACCATAACTGGTTTTAGCAATAAAATATAATGTTGAAATATGATTTCTTATGAGAGGCCCCAGGTTTGCTTCCCGGCGCCTCCTTGTGAGGGCAGGCCAGCTCGCGCGGCTCCGTGGGCTGATGCGGCAACACCTCACAGCAAGGGGGAGATAAGCAGACACAGAGAAGACACGCAGCGAATGGACACAGCAGCACAAGCAGCAAGGGGTGGGGGCTAAATAAAATAAAATAAATAAATCTTAAAAAAAAAAAAAAGAAATATGATTTCTTTACACTTTGAACTGCTTCAATACAAGCACAATTTAATACACTATAGTTAGCATAATTATTATGAATGAGGAGATTTCTGAAACCTAGAAAAGCATAGAGGAAAGAGACTTCGTCAGAATGTGAATCCATCACTAAATATTGGAATTCATGCTTGATGGTGAAAGGTTACTGTGGGTAGGAGTACTGTCAGCTGGAATGATTTTCTTAGATTCTGTGTGCAGGAAAGAAAGTTAACTAGAATGAGAAGAAGGAAACTCAAGATACATACTCCCATCTAAATCAAATATAATTTTATGGACAATATCACAAAGGAGGAATGAAAGAATTCATCTACAGTTCCTATAAAGTATCTAAAATTAAAGAATGCTGAAGAATAATCATTTGTCTCATTTGGAAAAAAATCTCAGCTGATCCTCAGAACTATTCATTAACTTTGTTATAGCAACAGTTTCTATGTCATTTTGCCATAGATGGGGAGATAAAGACATCCTTGTTCCATGGTACATAAAGAGACTCTGTAACAGCTGTGTAGTGGTAGAATCCTCTGGTCTATATATAAACTTTCTCAAAGGGCATGTCTGCTTTAAATTTGATATGTAGAAAATAAGAATATAATTACTAGATGTGTTCAGGCTTGGTTTTAGGTATATTTTAAGAAATACTGTAAATGGGGCTCAACTATTGAAAGGTTGTTCAAATTTAAATCTCATGGGAAATGTTTACATTTGCTTAAAGTCCCTTATATTGTGAGTTCTACCCCAGCAGAGTTGGGGTAGAAAAAAAAAAAGAAATTTTTGCATTTATTGATTTTTAAAGGCTGCCATTTCTTTATTTCCTGTATCCTGATTTGTAGGTTAGAAGCCTTACCTTGATGCCAATGTTTATTAATTGCTGATATTGTGGATTGGCTTCATTTTGTTCTTTAGTGTTATCTTATAATTTTATACTCTGACTCCCAGGTTGACTGCAGCCTATAAAGTGCACATGAGCAACCTCACCATGTTCACAGAAATTGTCCTCATGGATATTCAAGCTCCCGGGAGCTGCAAATTGTGCAAGCTCTGCTACTTTTAGTGACTTATCTGGGAGCATTGACTGGGAATCTTGTAATTGTTACTGTTATTGTGACTGGCCCTCGTCTACACTCTCAAATATATTTCTTTATAGGCAATTTATCCCTCACAGACCTTTGCTGCATCTCAGTTACTGTCCCCAAATTCATTGTGAATTCTCTGACAGGCAGTAAATTGATTTATTTCCCAGCATGTGCTGCTCAGCTTTTCCTGTTTACATTCTTTGGATCACAGAGTTGGCTCTCCTTGTGGTGATGGTCTATGATTGCTAAGTTGCCATTTTCCACCCTCTGCACTATGGGCTCACTGTCACCCCAGGTCTTTGCACACAGGCAGCTGGTGGTTCATGGCCAAGTGGTTTGATTAATTCTGCCATCCACACAGGCACCATGTTCAGGCTTCCCTTCACAGGGTTGAATGTGATCTATCAATATTTTTGTGATGTGCCTCAAATTTTGAGGATCTCTTCTTCAGATATTCAGATTTCTGAATTCACTCTCCTAGTTATAAGTGTAGTTCTGGTTTTATTATGTTCTGCCTTATTATTTATGTCATATACTAATATATTTTCAATGGTGCTTAGGATGCATTCTGTGGAAGCCCATAATAAAGCCTTATCCACCTGCACTCCACTTTTGACAATTCTACTTATATTTACAATTTCTGGAATGATTGCTGTTTCAGTCCCATTGCAGATAAAGCATGTCTTAGCAATCTGCTAACAGGCATGTTATGCACAATGGTCCCACACAGTTATAAAACCCTTCATCTATGGTCTGTGGAACAGAGAGATTAACACTGTTATAAGAAGAATGTTCCACAGACATTTTTATTTTCCAAGGGGGGCTTTCTTTGGTTAAAAAAAATCTTAAAAAATACAATTTCAAAGAAGTTTAATTTATATTTTATATATGTTTTTAATATTCCCATGGTACTGTATACTGCCACCCTGGAAGAAAATATTGAGTGTTTTGGTTTAGAGCAACATTCTTTGTAAGTTGCTCTACTTGATTCACTCATATGCATGTTTCTGCTCAAAGTAATAAAGTCATTAGAACTAAGAGACAACTATGGAATTGGGGACTCGACATGGATATAGCACAGAGATCTGAAATGTTGGAATACTTGAGATTTGTTTGCTTCATTCAAAAGGGGACATATAAAAACCCTGCCCTTTAACTAAAGACAATTTGCAAGTTTTAGGGTTATTTATCTCTGTGTAAAAGATGTATGCTACTCTTGTTTCATTCAAGCTTCTGCGTGAAGTAAAACAGGATTGATTAGTTATAAAATGGAGTAGATATAGCAATAAATTGTATTGGATTTGCCTGTATAACACCAGTCTTGCTAATAATATGTGATTCAGTTTTCTCATAAGTAAGACATAAAAGTTATACTCTCAGGATTGAAAGAGTTTTATTTTTTGAGTCCTAAAGTCTTAGCCAGCATTCTGATAGCCTAAAAATTAATTAGCCCCTTTATGTCTAAGAATTTAGCCCTTTGAGGGCTTCCTTTTTAACTCCAGAAAATGTGTACTTTGTAGAAAGTTAAGCTCATTTATATTCAGCAGCAAGTTGTACAATTTACAAAGTCTCATTATGGCTCAGTATGGATTATTCAACATAGAAGCAAGAATTTGATGATGAACTCAGCACTCCTTTCATTAAAAGTAATGATCCTATGAAAAATCTGAAATTTGTTCATATTCATCCAATGTCTGTAATATAAATTTCTGTTTTCAATGTTTTGAAAATTGTGGGAACCATCATATTTCTTCACAAAATTTAGTTGTTCCTACCTGAGTTTTCTTCCTAGCTATTTCCTGAGTTAAGGCATCACTCGTTTATTTTATATTCAAGTAATAGTCTTACAAAATTTAGATATACCCTTTCTGAATCTTTGTACACATGAATATGTCTTTATATTTCATGTCTTATTTATATTTATGTTTATATTCACATGTATAATTTCTTTCAAAGTTAATTACCTCCAGATATTTGACTATCTAGATACATTGAATTCTATTTCTCAGTGGCTTCTGATAAAAATCTAACAGTCTTCAGATTCCACTTCTTTTATTTTCTTGATATTATATGTTATTTTGTTTTATTCATTTCTTGATATCAATATTTCTATGTGTGTGTTTTAATTAAAGTGCCTGGCATATAGAATGCTTCCGTAATCAGAAAACTTAAGTTCTCTATTCCAGAAATTTTTTTTGTGTGGATTTTATTTATGTAATATTTAATCACCAATTTCATTTTTATTTCAGGAATTGTGTGATCATTTATTTTGTCCGTATTTTCAACATATATTTATTGAAAATATATATTATGAGAAATATTCTTCAAGGTTTCTTCAAACATATAAAATGAACTTCTGATGAAAGAAAATCTTTTCACAAATATAATATTCTCCTAGTACTTTTTCTCTTTAGTCTGTAATATATATTTCTCATAGCACAATGCAGATGCAAAATTATCCTTTATCTATTTGAATATATTAATTAGATGTCTTAAAATGTCACACTTTCCCATTTAGTGTCTCTGCATACTTGTGGCCACTTAAAAATGATTTCTTTATGTTTATTCTCATTCACAATCTCAATTTCTGCCAATGCTTTCTTCCAAGCATTCCTTCAGAGAGCCCCATGGATTCCACCACCTCCTCCCATTGGTGTCCCTCAGCATCTTCTGGTTTTCCAGAACAGCATCATGTTTAATTGGCTAAACTGATCCCTGTGCCAATTTCAGTAAGAGCTGAGTTCAGCTGCCAGGTATCAAAAGGAGCTGATTTAAATACTCAAAGCCAAAATGGTAGAAAGAAGTGGGGCCTTTATTCCCTTACTGTGATGATATAAGCAGGAGGGTAAACAGGAAAGACAGGGACTTAACCGTGTCTTATTGTGCTGTGGAAACCTGCCCATGGAGGAGGGACAGATGGATCAGCACAGACATGGGGATCAACTCATTGCTAAGGGAGCACCTGAGAAAAGGCTCCTGCAGTTTTATGGACACAGAGATTAGGAGTTTATTATACTGAGCACTGAGAAGGAGAGGAGAGGGTGCCCTCAAGGTCTCCCCACCTTCCTCCAATAAGGAGTTCTCAGTTGAGGCACCTAAGGAGGCCTGGGTTTGCTACCCTTGATCTGAAGCTCCTAATGGAGGCATCTGGGATAGGAATGCAGCTGTGCTCAAGAGCAAGCCTGGCCAGGGGGCCTGAGTCCTTGACCACAGCTTCCTTCAGAAACTGCAACACACAGGCTGGATGACTTCTGTGGTTGTGAGGGCAACTTCACTTATGTGGACTGTCAGGTAAAGTTTTGTAATTGTATATTGTCAGGCATGAAGAAAACACTCCGATTTTAAGCAGGAGTTGGACTCCTCACAGGGAACAAATATTGATAAAATTATAATCAATACATTTTAGAAATCAGGGACAAATATATTTCAAGCTTATTACAGTAACCTCAAAAGAATGAATACATATTAATGCATATGTGGTGACTTTGTTGTACAAAGAATAATGCTAAAATTAATCGATATTTTCCAGGGGATTTTGGCTCTGCATTGTTAATCATAAAGTATGAATGTATTATATTCCAAATCACACTTACAGTTGAACATATAATTTTGAAAATAATCCTAATGCAATCACCTCAGAATCCAAGAGATTTTCTGTGTTTATCTCCTTTCTCATCACCTTTTATTCATCCATGAAGATAACCACTCTCCTTACTGGAAATGCAAGGTGATAGCATGTATATCTGAAATTTAAAAATAAAGCCTAGTTTGGGTCATTATTCAAAATATCAATGTCTTTGAGATGCCCCTCTGCAGTGCCCTTGTAAGAGTGAATAATAATGTCCTAATTCATTACTGCCTTACAAGGTTGCATGTGTATTCACTGCCAGATATGAAACAACTGCTCTGTTACTGGTACTTGTGGCTGAATGAGAAATTATTGTAAAGATGTACACATGCAGCCTGGTCTGGCTTTTAGCATCCAAGTGCCTTTCAAACCTATTCAATTAATAGTCTCACAATATTTGCAAAGATTCTTTTTTATCTTTCACATTTCCAGGTATTAACATTCTTAATTCAGTTAATTAAGACTTATATATGATCTTATATAGAATATATAAGACTCCTTAAACAGAATCGTCATACATTTCTCTGATTTCATTGACTTGAGTGTTTACAATTTTTTTAAAGAAAACTCGTAGAGAAAGAATAGAGTTCACATATACCACCCTAAATACACTAAAACAACTTTAACTATTACTAATAATTTTCAATACTGTGGTACATTTTAACAAGTTTAAACCAATATTATTATAATTATGTATTAAACTATAGTTCATAAATTATATTAGGATTTACTGCTTGTGTTAAAGTCTAATTTTCTTTAAATTTTGCATATATATATACACAAATATGTATATACCCAAATTAAATTAATCATTTCAATAACTTTCAAGTGTACAATTTGGTAGCGATCAATATACTCATAATGTTGTCTTCCATCAGCACCAACAATTACCAAAACCTATTCATCATCTCAACTCTCAATTCCCCACTCCCAACCATATCCCTGGTAAACTGTATTCTAGTTGCTAATTTCTGACTGTTGGCTTTGCATATGTGAGATCATAAAGCATTTGTCAATTGTGTCCAGTTTGTTTCCCTCAACATTATGTCTTCAAGGTTCATCAATGTTGTAGGATATAGAACTTCATTTATTTTTACAGCTGAATAATATCCCATTGTTTAGTTTATAAATGCCACAATTTGTTTATCCAATCTTATATTGATGGATATTTGGGTTGTTTCCACAATTTGGCAATTGTGAATAATGCTGCTATAAACATTGTTGTGCAAATATCAGTTAAATTCTTTGTTTTAAATTATTTTGGGTATATACCTAGGAGTAGTATTGCTGGCTTATATGGAGATTTTATACTTAACTTTCTGAGGAAATGCCAAACTCTTTTTCACAGTGGCTGCATGATTTTACAATACCAGCAACAATATACCAGGTTTCCAATTTTTCCACATACTTGCCAACATATATTTTTCATTTTCTAAATATTAGCCATTTAGTGGGGATGAAATTGTGGCTTATGTTGGATTTGGGTAGCATTTTCCAAATGGCTAAAGATGTTGACTGTCTTTTCACTTGCTTATTGGCTATTTGTATATATTCTTTGAAGTAATGTCTGTGCCTTTTGTTGTTGAGTTGTAGGATTTCTTTGTAATGTGGATATTGAACCCTTATCATAGAGGTGGTTTCCAAATATTTTCTTCCATTCTATAGGTTTTTTCACTTTCCTAAAACAGTCATTTGATACGCAATTTTTTTTTAATTTTGATGAGTCTCATTTATATATTTTTATTTTATTGCATGAAGATTTATATATATATATATATAATTGATCATGCTTTTGTTGTAAAGTCTAAGAAAACATTGCTTCACACTAGGTCCTGAAGTGTTTCCTCACATTTTCTTCTAGGAATATTTTACTTTTAGTGCTTATATTTAGATCTTTGATACATTTTAAAGTTAATTTTTATATGGTGTGAAGGAGGGGTACATTCATTTTTTTTGCATGTAGACATTTCCAGCTTAATTTGGGGAGGAGACTCTTCTCCCCCATTAGATGGACTTGGCACCCTTGTCAAAAATCAATGGGCTATCCTCCAGAAGTGGAAAAAAGCCAGGCAGTCTTCCTTTGAATGGGGAAGTGGTGGAGAACAAAATGAAAGGTACATAAGTGGCTGGTGAGTGGGGGACTTGATGGGATGGGGAAAAATGGCAGTGTCACAGGTTGAGTGGTGCATGGCAGCTCATGAGGGTGGGCCTTGCCAGGCATGGGGAGAAAATGGCACAGCCATGGGGCAAGCAGCACACAAGTGCAGGAAAGGGGTCTTTTTTGGTACAGGGTTAACTGGTGGGGCCCTGGAGGAAGTGGTACACAGGGGGCTGGCAAGGGGTGGTCAATTGCCAGGCATAGAATGATGCAGTTGGGCCATAGGGTGAGTAGCACATGAGCAGCAAGTGAAGGGGTCCTTCCCGGGTATGTATGGAAGTGGCAGCAACACAGGTCATGTAGCAAGGACATCCAGGTGGCCTTGCTGGGAGCAGAAGAAAGAGCCTGGGTAGCTTGTGAGGGAAACCTCACTCTCTTAGGTAGGTGCAGGCAATCACTTGGAGAAGAGAATCAGCTGTAATCAGATTCTGGAGCCAGGGAACCACAGTACAAGATCTAGGAAGGATCAAGGACATCAGGACTGAGAGAGGCCAATGTAGAGGAATTGGCTATTTGGGATATTTGTACCACATTCATGGGTCCCTGGTCTGGTTTATACCAGTTAAACACGGGCAATTCTAAAAATTTCAAATTAGCTACAACAAATGACAAAGAAAAACATTATAACAAATCCAAAGAACAACAACAGAAAATAGTAAAAAGAAAAAACTACCCAAAGAGTAAACTCATCAAAATAAACATATGCCTAGACATCAGCAAAAAATTACTAAGAAAAAGGAAGATGTGGGAGAGTAAAATAAAACAAAGTAAAAAGACAGAGGAAGCACAGAATTTGGAATAACTAATTAAGATGTCCACTAAAATCACCTAAATCAATTCAAGGAATTGAAGGAAGAGATAATGGACATTAAGAAGACACTGGGTGTGCATACAGAAGAAATTATAAATATACATAGAGAAATAACAGATTTTATGGTAAAGAAGGGCACAACAGAAGAGATGAAACATACAACAGAAACACACAAGAGCAGATATGAACAGTCTGTGGAAAGTATTAGAGAATTAAAAGACAGAACATACAAAATTATGCAGATAGAGTAATAGAGAAAAAAAATTAAAAAATTGAGCAGGGTCTCAGGAAATTGAATAAGAGCATGTAATGCACAAACATGCACATTATGGGAGTCCCAGAAGGAGAAGAGAGGGGAAATGAAATGGAGCAGAAGGAGAGTTTGAGAAAATAATGCTGAAAAGTTTCACAACTCTTATGAGGTTCATAGACTTACATGTCAAGGAAGGGCAGGGTATTCAAAACAGAATAAATTCTAGCAGAACTTCTCAGAGACATATACTAATGGGATTGCCAAATACCAAAGATAAAGAGGGAATCCTGAAAGCAGAAATTGAAAAGCAACCCATAAAATAAAAAGGATATGCAATAAGATTAAGTGCTTATTTGTCATCTGAATCCATGGAGGGAAAAAAGCAATGGTTGACACATTTAAGTACTGAAACAGAAAATCTGCCAGCTAAGAATTCTGTATCCAGCAAAATTGTCCTTAAATAATGAGGGAGAGATCAAAATATACAGATATAAACAGAAATTGACTTAACTTGTTAGAAAGAATCCTGCCCTTCAATAAATACTAAAGGGAATTCAACAGGCTGAAAGGAAAAGAAAAGAGAGAGTGATTTGAACAAAATGGAAATGAATGTTTTTAATAAGGGTAACTAAAATGGTAAAAAGAGGGAAAAAACATAAGCCATGACATATAAAACACTGAAGAAAAAAGTCTTGAATAAATACTGCCTTCACAATACGAACATTAAATGTTAATGGTTTAAACTCCCCCAATTAAGAGGCACAGATTGACAAAATGGATAAAAAATAGGATCCACCTATGTGCTGTCTACAAGAGCCTCACCTTAGAACCAAGGACAAAAATAGCTTGCAAGTGAAAAGGTGGAAAATGTTTTTCCATGCAAACAGTAATCAAAAAAGAGCTGAGATAGCTATTATAATATCAGACAAAGTAGAATTTGAATGCAAATCTGTTATAAGAGAAAAAGAAAGATTATATATTAATAAAAGGGTCAGTCTATGAAGAAGAAAGAACAATCATAAATATCTATGCACCTAACAGGGCGCTCCAAAATACATGAGACAAACACTGGCAAAATTGAAGGGAGAAAAAGATGCCTCAACATTCATAGTGGTAAGACTTCAATACACCATTATCTCCATTAGACAGAACATCTCAACAGAGGCTCAAAAGGAGACCTTGAATACTACATTAGCAGAAATAAACATAATGGACTTATATAGAACATTCTATTTAAAAGGAGCAGGATATTCATTTTTCTTGAGTGCTCCAGCATCATTTTCCAGTACAGACCACCTACTAGGCTATAGAAAAAATCTGAATGAATTTAGAAAGAGAGCAATTATACAAAGCCTTTTCTCTGACCACAATGGAAAGAAGCAACAAATCAATAAACGAAGGAGAACTTCAGTAGGCACAAATGAATGTAAGTTAAACAAAAAAATCTTAAACTATCAGTAGGCCAAGAAAGAAATTGCCATAGAATTCAGTAACTACCTCGAAGCAAATGAAAAGGAGAAGGCAACATCTGAAAATTTATGAGATGCAGCCATGTTAGTGCTGAGAGAGAAATGCATAGACCTAAATCGCTATATTTAAAAAGCAGAAAGAGCTAATATCAAAGATGTAATGGCACAACTGAAGGAACAAGAAATATAACAATAAACTAATCCCAAACCAAGTAGGAGGAAGGAAATAACAAAGATTAGAGCTGAATTAAATGAATTTGAGAATAAAAGAAATATTAGAAAGACTTAATCAAACCAAAAGCTGGTTCTTGGAGAAAAATAAAAATGAAAAACCCTTAGCTAGACTAACGAAAAAAGATAGAAGACACACATAAATGAAATAATAAATCAGTGAGAGAATATCATCATTGAATCACAGAAATAGTATCATAAGAGTTACTTTTTCCAACAATTTAGACAATTTAGATGATATGGGCAAATTTCTAGAGAAATGCAAGTAACCTACCTTGGTGAAAGAAGAAATAGAAAAATTCAACAGACCAATCACAAGTACTGAGATTGAACTAGTCACCAAAAGCCTCCCAACTAGGAACAGCCCAGAAGCAGATGACTTCACACGTGAATTCTACCAATCATTCCAGAAAGAAATAACACATATCATGCTCAAACTCTTCCAAAAATAGAAGTGGATTTAACATTACCTAACTCATTCTACAATGCCCACATCACCCTCATTCCAAAGCCACATAAAAATTCTACAAGAAAAGAATACAACAGAAAACCTCTCTAATGAATTTCGATGCTAAAATCTAAAAGAAATTACTTGTTAATCGAATCCAAAAACATATCAATCGAATTATACACCATGATCAAGTGGATTTTATCGTAGGTATGCAAGGATGACTCAACATAAGAAAATCAATTAATGCAATACACATATCACATAAACAGACTGAAGGGTAAAAAGTCACATGATAATCTCTACTGATGCGGGAAAGGCATTCAACAAAATACAGAATACTTTTTTGATATAAAACTTCAAACAATAGGATTAGAAGAAACTTCCTCAACATGATAAAGGGCATGTATGGAAACCCCTCTGCTGAGATCATACTCAAAGGTGAAAGGCTAAAGGCTTTCTCTAAAAGATGTGGAACAAGAAGAGGATGCTCATTGTTACCACTCTTATTTAGGATTTTATTAGAAATATTTGCTTGAGAACTTAGAGAAGAAAAAGGAATAAGAAATATCCAAATTGGAAAGAAGTAAAATTTTCACTATTTGCAGATGACATGATCCTATACCTAAAAATTTCTGAACAATCTGCAGCAAATCTCTGGAGTTGATAAATAAGTTCATTAAAGTGGGAGAATATAAGACCAACATGCAAATATCAGTAGCATTTCTGTATGCTGTAATGAGCAATCTGCAGAGGAAATCAGAAAAAAAATTTCATTTATGAGAGCAGCTAAAAGAATAAAATATCTATGAATAAACTTTAACTAAATATATAAAGGACTTGTAGAAAACCACACAGCATTGTTAAGAAAATGAAAGAAGGCATATATAAATGGAAGAATATTCCATGTTCATGGATTAGAAGACACAATATTTTTACTATACCTATCCTAGAGAAATCAAAAAAGAGATTTCATTCAATTCCAATGAAAGTTCCAACAGCAATTTTTACTGAACTGGAAAATCTAATTATTAAATTTATTTTTCAGGGTATGTGGCCTGGAATAGCCAAAAAAATCTTGAAAAGGAAAAAGAAAATTGGAGAAATCACCCAACATGATTTTGAAGCATACTGAGAAGTTATAGTGGACAAAACTGCATGGTGTTGGCACAAGGATAGACATGCTAAGGGAACAAAATAGCGAGTTCAGATATAGACCCATGCTTATAGAGCCAACTGATAATTCCACCAATCCCAATCAATATGGATAGAACAGTCTCTTCAAAAAAATGGTGCCTGGAGAACATGATATCCACATCTAAAAGAATGAAAGAGGATCACCATCTCATGCCACCCATGCAAAAATTAAGTCAGGATGGATCAAAGACCTAAATATAAAAACCAAGACCTTAAAGATCCTAGAAGATAATATAGGAAGCATACACAAGATCTGGTAGTAGGAAACAATTTCATAAATTCATACCCAAAGGACTAGGAATGAAAGAAAAAATAGATGGATGGGACTTCCTAAAATTTGAGAAATTTGTGCTTCTAAGGAGTTTGTCAAGAAAGTGAAAAGGCAGCCTACTGATTGGGAGAAAATATTTGGGAATGACCTAAGTGATAAGGGCCTACTGTCTGATAAAGAAATTTCTGTATCAAAAATTAAAAGACAAACAGCCCACTTACATAATGGGCAAGAAATTTTAACAGACATTTTTCCAAAGAGAAAATACAATTGGCTAAAAGTACGTGAAAATATGTTTTATATCACTAGCTATTAGGGAAATTCAAATCAAAACTACAATGAGATATCATCTTACACCTATTAGACTGTTTGCTATTTAAAAAACAAACAAACAGAAAACTACAAGCATTGGACAGGATATGGAGTAATAGGAACTCATCCACTGCTGGTGGGAATGTAGACAGGTGTAGCCACTGTTGGAGGTAGAAAGTTAAGTATAGAATTATGATATGATCTGGCAATCTCACTACTAAGCACATACCCAGAAAAATTGAAAATTGGGATATGGGCATTGGACACCAATGTACATCACAGCATATTCAAAACTGCCCAAAGTTGGAAACAATCCAAGTTTCCATAAATTGATGAATGGATAAACAAAATATGGTGTATATATATATATATATATGATGGAATATTACTTAGCTGTAAGAAGGAATGAAGTCTTGACACATGTGACATGGATGAAATTCAAACACCACATGATGAGCAAAGTAAAGCCATCTATATTAATGCTTGTACCGATGAACTTTCTACTTATAAAATTTAAAGTTAGCCTAAAAATATCTATTACCTGAGAGGTACCTCCTGAAAATGTCCTTGTTAATAAAATGTGGCTTCTGTCTTAGTCAAACTCAGCAAACAAACTCACATCCTTACCTCCAGTGATGAGCATACCTAGCACAAAGGGATTATTACCAAGGGCCAATGAGCAATGCATTTGAAATAAGACATTCACCAAAAGAAGGAATAATTAAATAGAAGGGAGTTTTACAGCTATGAGATTTCAAAGTAAATCAGGAAGTCATTCCAGAGGTTACATCTATGCAGAACTCGGGTGGATCTCACTACCTGCCACAGAAAACAAAGACACAAATACATGTGCTCCTGAGGGCTCTAGAGACATCTGGACACTTTAAGCCAGGCAAACAACTCCATGAAATCAACTCCCCATCAGTGGGCATTGCCTTGGAATATGGAATAACCTGTTTCCCCAATGTAAGATAGTTAGGCTCATTTATAATTACCTTATACGTGAGTCATCTACCCATTTTATTTGAACCTATAATTACCATTATAAACATTAGATATATGTCCCAGAGCCTTAAATCTTCTGTCTGTTCATATGCCAGTTGAGCCCTGAATCTCAGCAGAGTTGCAGCCAACACCTACTCTCCAGTTCATTGGACACACACAGGACAATTGCCTAAATGATGACGACAGAAAACTCCCATCCCAAAAAACAGAATATTTACAACTGAAGGAAAAAGAGTTCCTTCCATTTGTCCCGTAAAATCTAAGCCATGTCTCAGTCTGAAGCAGAACAAGTATCACCATCCCAAAATCCTCAATTTGAAGAATAAACAAACGTAAGGGGGAATGCAACCATGGAACAAAATAGGTACCTTATTGTATTAGCAGAAGAATTTGTATTGTTGATATAAAGATAGTGGTTACCAGATGTTCTTAGGGGAGGAGGTAGGAAGAATATGTGGAACATAGGGCTTTTTAATGCATTGGAATAGCGCTATATAATACTGGAATGATGGATATAGGCCATTGTACATTTTGTCAAAACCTTTAAAATTATACAGTGCAAAATCATGACATAAACTATAGACCATGGTTATTACCAATGCTTCAATATTTGTTCAATTGTAACAAATATACCACACTCATGTAATATGTTATTAATAGGGGGAAATGTGAGAGGGGAAGGTGGTAGGGTATATGGGAATCCCCTATAATTTTTATGTAATTTTTCTATAATAGAGAACGTCTTTGAAAATAATTTCAGAAAAACAAAGTAAAGTAGTGCAAAAAATCAAACAGTTAACTACAAGCCTGGAGGAACTAGAGAAAGAACAGCAAACTAATTCCAATGCAAGCAAAAGGAAAGAAACAATAAAGATTAGAGAGAAAAGACTTTGGGAAAGAAGACAAAACCCTTTCCATCTTGACAGGATATGTTTGAAAATCTTATTGGTGGGAAAAGTGTATCAAATTATATAAGCAATGTGGTGTACTGAGAGAAAAATCACATATCATTTATTACTACATCTAACCCCACTCTACTGATTCCTTGTAATTTATCATGAAGAAAGCTTAAATGAATTGCACTTAGCATGCATCGTTTCATCAAGAACTCAGGAAGAGAACAAAAGCACCCCAATAATAACTGATTTGAAGGGCAGGCAGGGTTTTAATAGTATATTTATTCAATGAGGGAAGCATCTCTTCCTGTTTTACAACATTAACTTTAACTCATTCCATAGTTGTGACACTGTTCTATTATTTTATTAGGTAGCCACAGGACAAGCGTGAATGCAAGAAATGAAATTTAAACAGTAGATTTCTCTCACCCAAAGCACTCAATATTTTCTTGCAGGATTGCAGCATCCAGTAACTTGAAGTTCTCTCAAAGGTATAGGCACCTGTGAAGATATTCCTATAAATACATGGAACTCTCCATTTGATGGCATTCTTTATTTTTAGTTTAAAATTATCTCAAATATTAAAAGATATATTAAAATGTGTGGAATTTATTTTAAGAAGAACATATGAATTTAACAAAGGTGATATAGGGTATGAAAAACTTTCACACAGGTTTATAAATTTCACTAGCTTACATGTAGCCAACACAAAAAATATACAAACAAAATAGTTAAACCAGATAATTTTGTGAAAAAATATCAAGTATAAATTAAACTTCTTTGGAATTCATTTTTAAGAATTTTTTAATCTGTGAATTCCCTGCTTGGGAACTAAACACATCTGTTGAAAATTCTGCCAAGGTTAATATTAAACTTTCTTTCCAGTCTTAGATGATAGGGCTTATGAATGCAGCACCAGACTGTAAAACACCGTGTGAGAAGATTTTTAGAAGAAGCTTTATTTTCAATGGGACCTAAGACAGCCGCCACCCCAGAAGTTACAAACAAAATGAGAGTTGACAAGCCTGGGGTAGATGTGGATAAGACTTTGTTCTAGGCTTTGTTACAGGCTTCCCCAGAACTCAAGCTAAGCACCGTTGAAAATGTATAAATATGTGACATAAACAAAATGGCAGAATATACTAAGACAAGGCAAGCACTCATATCCAGGACTAAGCTTCAGAAAACCTAATATTTGAAGAGGATATTTAAAAAATTTGAGGTGAATCACAGAAATATTAATGGATCACATCTGACTCTGTGAAGGGAAACCTGAACAATGTCCCTGGATGATGGATAGGCATCTAATAAATAAATAATGATCAACAGACATCTAATAAAGCCACAGTGTCTTTATTTCCATGAAAATAGAGAACTCCAAAGAGGATTCTGGTGGGCAAAATATATGCCAAAAATAGTTCACCTGAGGTTTCCTGAACTTTTGAAAACACAATTTAATGGAATTTATATATAATCACTTCTCAATTTTTTGCTGTTTTTTGTGACCCTATACACTCTTAACAATAATGAAAACACAATAAAACTTCTATTAAGTGACATATATTCAAATATATACATATTTATTTAGCATATTAGAAATTAAAAGGGATACAAGTTTGAATAATTATTTAATTTATTAAACCTAATGAATCCTGTGTACATTAATATATTAAGACATTTTGCCCAAAATTTGTTCATTTCTAAAACCAGGGTATAATGAGACATTGTTTTGGACTTATGAAAATCTTTTTAAACCTAGCATGTTTAGAAAAAGCAGGAATTTTCTACCTGTGTCTTCATTCATTCTTTGGAGAAAAGTGAGCCTCACAGAGACATATTGCCAAAAAATGGAAGGAGTATTTGATTAGCACTATTAGGTAATCATTAATACTTCTTCATAATATTGAAATTCTACAAAAAATCATCAAGTGGTTACTTATAAAAAATAATTGCAGTTTATAAACTGAAAATATAATTTAAATTCACTGAATTAAAAACATTGAATTTTTTCACACCCATGCATGATTTTACAACACTGTATATTGCTCATCTAGAAAATATTGATTTACTTACTTGGTGAACTTTCAAATATGAAATATTTCTTACAGAATACAATTGTGAAACACATTCATTTATTTCACTAACCATTCTAGCAAAGAAGTCTTTCATTACTGGCAGGACCTAAGGTTATGTGGAGGACAATTTTCTATAATTCTAATTTCACTAAAACCAAATTTTATCATTTAGAACAAATTTTTTAAATTTTTAAATTTTCATTTATTTTCATAGATGGAGCCTATCTTTCAGTAAACTACTATTTCATTACTGATTTTGGTGTTCGACTTCATTCTCTTTAATTCCTGATATATCCCAGTAGAACATAATCTGGTAGACCTTTCAAAGAAAATAAAACTTTTTACATTTCTTCCTTTTTTCTTTTCTTATCATTTATTTATACTCTTCTACTTACTGGAGGATCATTTTCTTTTCCTAGTTTCTTCAGTTAGAAATGATGGTCATTCACTGTAGACTTTCCTCCTGTTCTAGTACAGGATTTCTAGTACAATTTTAAACTTCTTTCTATGCACTGCTTTTTAAAGTTCTACCAATTTTTATGTGTTATATTTTCACATCATTCAATTCAAAATATTTTGAATATCAATTGTGATATTTTTTGACTTGAAGATTGCTTAAATATATGCAGTAATTTAAAACTTCTATAGTATTGATTTTTAATTTCATTCCATATTGTTCAGAGAGCATATTGTATAAAAGTAAGGCCTTTTAAACTAATGTAGAAGTGATTATTGACTCATTATCTGGTTCAATTCATATATTCTCAAGGGAAAGGTAATTCCAAACACAATGATATATTACTATACAACTCAGAATATCATCATTGGCAATACACAATGATAGTGATTTTGCTCAACCTAACTTTTCATGCATTTGATAATCATTTGGCCACAAATGTTACAAAATTTCATAAAGTGTCCAGTAGTTTCTAATAAAATTAAACAGCTCCTGTGAGTCCTGTCTTCATTATGTACACAAGGGAACTAAGTAGAATCATCCAATAGAAAGTTGTAGGATAATATTCAAACCAGCTTTCTTCACACTAAATAAAAAATGGTAAATGTGCAAGTGTCCAACCAAGAGACAAGAATAAACATCCATGATGTATTTATACATAATAATATTAAAATTTTAAACAGGAGCTATGGATTTACCTAAACAATGTGGATGAATCTGAAAACAATCATTCATTAGAGTTTTAAAATGTCTTACACAAAGGAGGGGGTATTAAATGATGTCATTTATAAAAAGGTTTAAAACAAGAAAAACTAATCCAAGGCCATATAAATGAATAGACTATTTATTGTGTGTTAGTAAGGAGGGCAATATGAAGAATTTTTTAGGAAAGCCCAAGGGAACATTCTGGAATGATGGTAATATACTTTATTTTATTTGTCCATTTGTATTTTTTTTTTGACAATTTTCTTTTTTGCAAATGTTTATAATGCCTTTATTCAAAAGAGTCGAAATCTGGAAACATGAAAACCTCCACCCCTGGTAAAACAAAACACAAACTGTGTTCCATCCAGAGCAGAGCACCTCTTGGCAATCAAAGGGATGAACTACTGATTCCGGCCACAGATACCTGAGATCCCTAAAACACCTCCACTGAGGAAGTCAGACACAAAATATAGGAACTGTGTGATCACACATATAGGAAGCCCTGAGGAGAGCAGCCTCATCCATGGTTGCATACGGCAGCTAGTGGGTGCCGTGGGGGCTGGGAAGCAGCATGGGGGCCGACTGAGCTCCTGGAGCTGCTCTTTCCCTCGTTGTAGGGGAGACTCATAGGTATGTACTGGCCAAGCCTCAGGATATGCATCCTTAAACGGATGTTTCATGTCGCACAGAAATGACAGGTCCACAAAGCTGAAGCCTGGATCCCAATGGGGGTGGGGGAGAAGCCACACCCAGAGCACCCATGGAGGCTCTGCTCACCCCATCTCCCTAGCCCCGGCCTCCCTGGCCTGCCCAGCAGAGTCCTTCCTGCGCCCAGCACCCTCCAGCCAGAGGCCCAGGGAGCTGGTGTAGCCCCTCCTGCCCCTCTCAGAAGAGGTCTCAGGTGGCTCAGCTTCTCCCCAAACCTCGGCACCGGGATTCCGACCTCAAATGCTGACCCCTTTCCCTCCCCCTGTGGGGCAAAAAGGTCCAGACATGTGGGTGTCTTGGAAACAGGAGACGGGTAAGTGGCAGGGCCTCGCCCCAGGGGCTTCAGACTGGAACTGGATTCATGGCCCAAACGCACGATACAAGACCCATGAGCGAGACCACGACAGGGTCTCCGAGGCTCGGGGAGTCCTGGGGGCCAGGTGCCAGCAGGGTGGCAAGGCACCCATGCCCAGACCTCACCCACCCAGGACTCAGGCTCCATCCCCGGAGCAGGCCCAGAGAGGGGAGTCCTCTGTTCCTGGGATCAACCGCACAGAGGATGGAGTAAACATCATCACTCCTGGATTCGCTCCTCACCCCTATTCGACCATTTCCCTGCACAGGGTGATATGAAATAAATGTTCAGCCAAGTTTGGAGGGTTTAAAGCCCACCTACTCTGCCCTCTGCTTCCATTGTGAGCAGAGATAAAGGGAAGCCCTGAAAGGACCAGGCACAGGAAGGGCCCCCACAGCCATATCTCTGCATCTAAGGTACAGCACTCATTATCTGCCCACTGAGGAAAGACGAATAAAGACTTTCCTTTAGAACTTGGCAATCATGTTCCGTTACAAGGGTCTGTGCTCCCGGCCCCTGTCTGCTCTTATAAAAGGCTCTTCAGTTAACAGGTCCCCAAGGCACCTGCTGCAGCAGGGCAGCCAACGAGGGGTTCTGCAGCAGGACGTCGGGGGGCTCAAGGCACACGACATTACAAGGCATGCAGACAACCCCTCAGACACCGCACATGGTCCGCAGGCCACCCAGCAGCTCTCCAACGGGCTCTACCACCCCCATGGCCGCCCCGGGCTGGGCCGCCACTCCCTCTGAGCACTCACAGGACCAGGCCGACTCAGCTCCAGGCAGAAGAAGGTGAGGCGACAGCACTGCCATCGCCCTCGCTGCCAGCCCTGCCCCAGCGTCAGAGGACAGGGAGTCTGCCCAGGACGTATGCTCCCCGCTGGCCCCACTGCTGGGATGGGACGGGGGCTGCATCCAAACCCTACCCCAGTCACTGCAAAGCTCGCCAAATGGACTCTGGCGGAGGGGGCGGCACAGGCTTCGGGCCCTTCAGGCCCTTCAGGCCCTTCAGGGGTAGAAAGCACTGTGGTTGATTAGCAAGATTCAAGAAATGCTGACACCTGCAGGGACTTTCTCATCAGCCCATTCTCCTCACCATACCCCATCAAGACCTATCATCACCCCATCACCTCATCATAACTCATCAGTCATCTTCACCCATCATCACACACCATCACTCCATCACCATCCCATCATCACTTCATTACCCTACTATCATCCTACCACCCCATTATCCCACCATCACAGCATTTTCACCTCATCACAACACCATTTCCCATCATCACCCCATCACTCTATCACCTCATCACCAACCATCAACCATCTTCACCCATAACTACCCATCATCACCCCACCATCACTCATCACCCATCATCATTCCATCACCACTCCGTCACCCCATTACCCCATCACCTCATCACCCCACAATTACCCCACCATCACTCCACCATCACCCACTTTCACCCATCACCTCCCACCTTCACCCATCATCAACCCATCTCTGGACGTGACCCCCAGCCTCCTTGTGAAGGCTGTCTGGCCCAATCAACATGCACAGCTGAGCAGCGACTGCTGGCTTTAGAGAACCGACTGCTGTCTTGTGACAAACCAATCAAAACAGGGAGTCCCTGAGGATGAAGACGGGTTCTGCTCTCCAGCACAAGCAGTTCCTTTCTCCCAGTCACTGCCAAGAGGAGACCTAGACCCCAATTCTGCAGAGGAAAAGGCCGCCCATCGCAGCCCACACCCGGGTAGAGAGGAGGACCCGGGCCCCTCTGCAGCCAGCCTATCCCGCGTGGTCCTGGAGGATTCCAGTCCTTGCTAACGGGTCCTGAGGGCACAGTGGGTGGGCAGTACCTGCCCTCCGTCCAGCTGGAGGCTCTGGATGCCTGCTCAGAACGTTCTGCAGGCTCCATCGGTTTTGCCGTGGTGCTCAGCAGGGCAGATGCCCCGGTCCTCACCGTGCTTGGCTCAGCTTGGGCAGGGGCGAAGATGTTAGCCGGTATCTTGAGGAGACTCTTGGCTCGACCCACAGCAGCTCTGTACTCCAGGGACCCCAACCATCCCCAGAGTCAGGTTCATTCCGGGCAGTCTCCACAGCAATGCTGACCTCCTCACCAAGCAACTGAGATCCAGCGCACAGAGCCGCTGCCTGCTGTCCTCTTCCGGCTCCTCCGGGTGCAACCTCAGTGCAGGCTGCCCTGATCAAGGCTCCCCCCACATGCTGCACCCCCATATATCAGGTCCACACTGACCTGCGTCAGCCTCCCAAAAGGACTACTGCAACAGAGAAAGGACCGTGGGAAAAGAGCCCAGGTGAGAAGGATCCTGCCCTGCCTTGGGAGCACCAACAGAGCCCAGAAGGATCCTTGCACACCCCTTTCCTCACAGGCCTGTCTGCCCAGCTTGCCATCTCAGGGCTAGACCAGCCACTTCCCAAATCTCCTCAGATGTCGAACTCTCGATTTGAAACCCAGGTCAGGAAATCAACTTAATAAGTCACAACAAGCAGTTTCTTGGATGGAAAAGATGGGACAGGATAGGATGGGGCAGAGCAGAACAAAATAGGCCAGGACAGATAAACGTCACAGTGATATGGACAATTGTGTTTTCAAGCCTTTTGCCCATTCTGTAATCAGTAGTTTGTCTTTATATTGTTGAGTTGCATGATCTCTTTGTATATCATGGATATTAAACCCTTATCGAATATGTGATTGTCAAACATTTTCTCCCACTGAGTCTGCTGCCGTTTTACACTTCTGTCAGTCCTTTGAGGTGCAAAAGTGTTTAATTCTGAGGAGGTCCCATTTATCTGTTTTTTTTCTTTTCTGGCTTCTGCTTTGGGTGTAAAGTTTAAGAAACTACTGGCTACCACAAGATCTTGAAGATGTTTTCTTCTAGAGTTTTATGGTTGTTGCTTTTATATACAGGACCTTGATCCATTTTGATTTCATTTTTGTATAAGGTGTGAGATAGGTGTCCCTTTTCTTTCTTTTGGCTATGACTATTTAATTCTCCCAGCACCATTTGTTGAATAAATTTTTCTGGCCCAGCTAGGAGTGTTGACTGCCTTGTCAAAAATTACTAGATTGTAGATATGATATGTCTTTTTTTTTTTTTTTTAGATTCAGTTCTATTGCTCAATGTGTCTGTCTTTATGCCAGTACCATGCTGTTTTACCTCTGTAGTTAAGTAATATGCTTTTAAAGCCCAGAAGTGACAGTCCTCCAACTTTGTTCTTTTTAAAGTTCTTTTAGCTATTTGGAGCCCCTTAGCTTTCCAAGTAAATTTGATAATTTTTTTTTCCATTTCTGAAAAAAAGGCTGTTGGAATTTTTGTTGGGATTGCATTGAATCTATAAATCAGTTTGGGTAAATTTGATATCTTAATGATATTTAGCTTCCAATCGATGAACATGGAATATCCTTCCATATATTTGTAGTCTTCAGTTTCTTTTAGCAATGTGTTGTAGTTTTCTGAGTACAGGCCCTTTTATCCTCAGTTAAGTTTATTCCTAAATATTTGATTGTTTTAGTGGCTATTAAAAATGAAATTTTTAAAATTTCCTCCCCAGACTGCAAACCAGTAGTGTACAGAAATGCTACTGATTTTTGCATATTACTCTTGAATCTTGCCACTTTGCTGAAATTGGTTCTTAGTTCTAGCAGCTTTATTATGTATTTTTCAGGAGATTCTAGATATAGGATTATATCATCAGTGAATAGAGAAAGTTTTACTTCTTCCTTTCATATTTGGGTGTCTTTTATTTCTTTATCTAGCCTAATTGGTATAGCTAGAATTTCTAGCACAATATTGAATAACAATGGTGACAGTGGACATCCTTGTCTTTTTCTTAATCTCGGTGGGAAAGCTTTCAGTCTTTCATCATTGAGTACAATGGTAGCTGTACGTTTTACATATATGCACTTTACCAAATTGAAAAATCTTCTTTTTATTCCTATCCTTTAGAGTGATTTTTATGAAGAAAGAGTGCTGTACTTGTCATATGTTTTTTCTGCATCAATCAAGAGGATCATGTACTTTTTCTTCTTAAATTTATCAATGTGGTTTATAATAATAATTGATTTTCTCATGTTGAATCATCCTTGGATACCTGGGATAAAACCTACTTGATATTGGTATAGAAATATTTTAATATGCTTTTGGAATCTGTTTACAAGTATTTTGTTGAGAAATTTTGCATCTATATTTATTAGAAATATTGACCTGTAATTTTCTTTTTGTAGATCTTTATCTGTTTTTGATATTAGGGTCATGTTGGCTTCATAGGATGGTTTTCATAGAGTTCTTTCCTGTTCAGTTTTTTTGAAAAGCTTGAGCAAGTTTGGTATTAAGTTGTCATTGAATGATTGGTAGAATTCAACTGTGAAGCCATCTGGCTTTGGAGTTTTCATCTCTAGGAGGTTTTTGATGACTGTTTCAATCTCTTCACCTATGACTAGTTTGTTGAGATCTTTTTCTTTTAAGGTCAGAGAAGGTGGTTCTTCTGTTTCTAGGAATTTGCCCATCTTTTCTACATTGGCTAGTTTTTTGGCATACAGTTGTTCATAATATCCTCTTATGGTCTCAGTAATTATTGTGAGGTCAGTGGTAATGCCCCCATCTCACTTCTGATTTTACTTGTTGGTATTTTTTCTTTCTCTGTCTCTCTCTTTTTTTTTTTCCATCAGTCTAGCTAAAGGTTTGTTGATTTTGTTGATCTTCTCAAATAACTGACTCTGACATTGGTAATTCTACTGCTTTTTGGTCTTGATTTCATTTATTTTTGCTCTGATCTCTTTATAATTTCTTTCCTTCAGCTTGGTTTGGGATTATTTTCCTGTTCTTTTTCTAGTTCTTCCATTTGTGCAGATAGAGCTTCAATTTTAGCTCTTTCTTCCTTTTTAATGTAAATATTGATGGCTATAAAATTCCCTCTCAGCATTGCCTTTGCAGTGTCCCACAGGTATTGAAATGTTCTGTTCTCATTTTCATTCATCTCAAGGTATTTCCTGAATTCTCTTGCAATTTCTCTTTTGACCCACTGGTTATTTAAGAGTGTGCTTTTTATTCTCCATATATTTATGAAATTTCCCATTTTTTGTACATTATTGATTTCCAGCTTTATTCTGTTATCACCAGAGAAAGTATTTTGCATAATTTCAGTCTTTAAATTTATTGAGACTTGTCTTGTGACCCAACATATGGTCTATATTTGAGAAGGATCCATGATCACTTGGGGAAAAAAAAGTATATCCTGCTGCTTTGGATTGCAATTATCTATAGATCTCTGTTAGTTCTAGCTCATTTGTCATATTATTCAAATTCTCTGTTTCTTTATTTATTCTCTGTCTAGATGTTCTATGTAATACTGAGAACGGTGTTTTGAAGTCTCCAACTATTATTGTAGAGGCATCTATTTCTCCCTTCCATTTTGACAGTTTATGCCTCAGATATCTTGGGGCACTCAGGTTAGGTGCATAAATATTTAGTGTCATTACTTCTATTCATTCAATTGCTCCTTTTATTAATAAAATGACCTTCTCATCCCTTATAAGAGTTTTGTATTTGAAATCTATTTTGTCTTATATTAGTAATGCTACTCCAGCTCTCTTTTGGTTACTTTTTGCATGGAATATCTTTTTCCAACCTTTAACTTTTAATGTGCTTGTGTCCTTAAATCTGATTTGTGTCTCCTGTAGACACTATATTAAATGGCTCCTTTTAAAATATTTTATTGAAGTATGTCATTCAGACATAAATATACATAAATAATAATAATTGTATAGTAAATGTTGTGAACTTACAAAAAACATGTATAAGCTCATAATTTTTTAATCCATTCTATCAGTCTATATATTCTCACTGGGGAGCTCAAATGATTAACATTCAATGTTATTACTGTAAAAGTATTACTTACTTCAAGCATTTTGTCCTTCAGCTCTCTGTTGTCATATTTTTCTATTGTTTGTCTTCTTACCATTTACTTTTCCTTTCCTAATAATCTTAATTTCTATTATCTTCTCCACATCCCCTTTCCTTGTTTTATTTGTCAGCCAAAGGCATGCTGATGCAAAGCACAAGAACTCTATCAACTTTTTTTTAGTATTTTTTAATTTAAGTTAATTTTTTTAAAGATACTTAGATTACATAAATGTTACACAAAAAATATAGGGATTCCCATATGCCCCACCTCCCACAAAATCCACAACCACCCACATAAACATCCTTCATTAGTGTGGCACATCACCTGAAACGAATAAACACATCCTGGGGCTTTACCATTAAACATGGGCCATGATTCACATTGTAGACCACACTCTCTCCCACACAGTTCTGCATGTTATATGATGATATAAAATTGCCCATATCTTTCATTGCAATGTCACACAGGACAATTCCCAAGTCATGAAAAAGCCCCTGTATTACAACAGCTTTTCCCTATCCTTGCCCTCAGAATGTCCAGTGGCCACAGTAATGTTATAATTTCTTCCATTGCTTGAATCACAATATGTCTATAATAGAATACCAGAAAGTCCACTCTAGTCCATAGCTCTTCCCCTAATCCTGTGGAGTCTGGGATGGTGATGTCCACTCCACCACCAATTGAAAAGGGGCTTACATTCCATGGATAAGATGGATGGCATTATCCTTCCTGCAGCTGCAGCCTCTCTCCATTCCCTGGGATGGCTGTTGTCCATCATCATCTCCCTGCCATGTGTCCTGGGTGAGTTCATTGAGCTGAAGAGTAGGAGTTGCAGCTCCACCAAGATTCTGGGTCCACCTGGCCATGAACAGACCAAAGACTTCAGTTTCTGGATGTACACCTACAAACTCCAGAACCAAGTATAGGTTTCAATAGAAGGGGCAGATGAACCATGTGCAGGGAGGACATATTTGAGTCCAACTCTGTCACTCTCAGGAACACAGATTCCAAAGTAGGGCCCACTGATAAGGCACCAAACTCTGAAGCTATCTTCCTTGACATAGGACCTGGGTGTCTCCAGAGCCCTCAGGAGCACCTCTACTTGGGGTGATATCCACATTGGAAGTCTATGATGTCCTATTGAGATGTTCATAAGTGTTACATCTGGGATGACCTCCTGAATCACTTTGAAGTCTCTTAGACATATGAACTCATTTGTCTTTACCTTTTCCCCCTTTTATTTGAGGTCTTTTTCCAGTCACATTGCCAGTTGGCACTTGGTAGCAGTCCCTCAATACCAGGGAGGATCATCCCCGGGAGTCATGTCCCACACTGGGAAGAAGGTAATGCATTAATATGATGAGTTTGTTTTAGAGAGAGGCCATATTTGAGCAATGAGAAGGCTCTAAGGAGGCAACCTTTAGGCACCCCAAAACAGTAGGCTAAGTTTTAATTTTAAGAGCAAAGACTCATAAGGCTAGTCATCAATAACAAGGGCCCATCAGTGGATCATTCTCCTTTGGAAGACACTGCCCCAGCACCTGGGGGACTTTTACTGTTCCCTTAGAGAATGTGACAGAGCTCTCTATAACAGGATTCAGAATTCTCACATTTATTGAGTGATTCTCCACCCACTATGACAAAGCCCTGTGAACATTTGAAGAACTTTATACCTTATATTTATGTTCAGGTGAACCTCCTCCCATGCACCCCTCTCCAATGATACTTTCCCACCCCTGTTGTAACCCCTCTATGATCCAAAGCCTCTTTAAAGATGAAGCGAATAAAATAGCCAAATACAATTAATAGAAAAATGAAATAATAATTGAAAGTTTAAATGTAAGAGATAAAATACATGAAAAGAAAACTAAAAGTAAAATAAAACAAAAAGATTGGTATATTTAAAAAATGAAAAATAAAAAAATTTTTTTTTGACATTTTGCCTTTTATCACTGCAATATCTGGGGTCCAATCAGTACAATGGAACCATACCCCTCTCATTTCTCATTGTCTCACTATTTTACATTTTGTTTGCAAACAAGTTTTATGTCACAGCAAAGTCACACACATAAGAGAAGATACTCTCATATATCCAACCTCTTCCCCCTTTACTCTCCCCACATATTAATATCATTTTATATGTGGATGGTAGCATTGTTATAACTGATATATAAATACTGAAACATAGCTACTACACATTATCAATGGTTTACTATATGGTTTACATTTTAGACTGCACACTTTTATAAATTTTGATATTTACCATGTACTGTATCCATCGCTGTAACGTAATGAAGAACATTTCCACTGACCAATAAATACCCCCTGGGTTTTTTTAATACCCATCATATTAATGGGTGTTAGATGGTATCTCATTGTAGTTTTGATTTGCATTCCCCTAATAGCTAGCGATGTCAAACATCTTTTCATGTGCTTTTTAGCTATTTGTATTTCTTCCTTGGGGAAGTGTGTTTTCAGGTCACTTGCCTATTTTTAAATGTGTGTTTGTCTTTTTATTTGCGAGGTATAGGATTTCTTTATACATGCAGGATATTGGGCTCCTGTCAGATATATGGTTTCCAAATATTTTCTCCCATTGGATAGGCTGCCTTTTTATTTTCTTAATTACATGCTTTGAAGTGCAAAAGTTTTTAATTTTGAGGAGATCCCATTTGTCAATTTTTTTTTCTACTCATGCTTTGGGTATGAAGTTAATGAAACCATTTTCTATTACAAGGTCCTGTAGATGCTTCTCTACATTATCTTCCAAGGTCTTAATGGTCTTGGCTCTTATATTTAGATCTTTGATCCATCTTGACTTGATTTTTGTATAAGGTGTGACATGGTGTTCCTCTCTCATTCTTTTGGATATAGATATCAAGTTCTCCAACCACCACTTGTTGAAGAGACCATTCTCTCCCAACTGAGTGGACTTAGTGGCCTTGGTGAATATCAGATGACTGTATATGTGAGGATCTATATCAGAACTCTCAATTCAGTTTCATTGGTCAGTATGTCTATCATTGTGTCAATACCATGCAGTTTTGACCACTGTAGATTTGTAGTATGATATAAAATCAGGTAGTATGATACTTACAACTTCATTTTTCTTTTTCAATATATGTTTGGCGATTTAGGGCCTCTAAACCTGCCAAATAAGTTTTGTAGTTAGTTTTTCAAATTCATTAAAAAATACAGTGTTGATATTTGTTGAGATTGCATTAAATCTGTAGATTAATTTGAGAAGGATATACATCTTGATGATGTTTAGTCTTCCTATATATGAACAGGGAATATTCTTCCATTTATTTAAGTCTTCTTTGATTTCCTTTAACAGTGTTGTGTAGTTTTCTGTATATAAGACTTTTTCATCTTTAATTTTATTCCTAGGTATTTGATTATTTTAGTTACTATTGTAAATGGTATTTTATTCTTTATTTTCTCCTCAGATTGCTCATTATTGATGTACAGGTGTGCTACTGATTTTTGATCATTTATCTTAAACCCTGCAACTGTACTGAACTTCTTTATAAATTTCAGAAGCTTTGTTGTAGATTTCTCATGGCTTTCTATGTATAGGGTCAAGTCATCTGCAAATAGTGAAATTTTTACTACTTCCTTTCCAATTTGGATGCCTTTTTTTTTTTCATCTTTTTCTTCCCTCAGTGCTTGACCAAGTACTTCTAAAACAATGTTAAATAAGAGTGGTGATAGTGAAAATCCTTCTCTTGTTCCTGATCTTAGAGGGAAAACTTTTAGGATTTCACCATTGAAGATGATGTTGGCTCTGGGTTTTTCATATATTCCCTTTATCATGTTCAGAAAGTTCCCTTCTATTCCTATCTTTTGCAGTGTTTTTATCAGTAAAGAGTGCTGTATTTTGTTGAATGATTTTTCTGTATCTTTAGAGATTATCCTTTGATTTTTTTTTCTTTCAATCTGTTTATGTTGTGTATTACATTGATTGATTTTCTTTGCATACCGGGATGAAACCCACTTTGTAATGGTGTATAATTCTTTGATATGTTGTTGAATGCGATTAGCAACTATTTTGTTGAGGATTATAGCATCTAGTTTTATTAGAAAGATTGGTCTGTAATTTTTCTTTCTTGTGGTGTCTTTGTTTGGCTTTGGTATTAGGGTAATATTGGCATCATAGAATAAGTTAGGCAATGTTCTTTGTACTTTTATTTTTTTTGGGAAGAGCTTAAGCACGATTGGTGTTAACTCTTTCTGGAATGTTTGGTAGAATTCACCTGTGAAGCTGGCTGGTCCTGGGCTCTTCTTAGACGAGAGGTTTTTGATGACTTAGCCTATCTCTTTACTTATATTTTGACTGTTGAGTTCATCAAATTCTTCTTTTGTCAATGCAGGCTGCTTGTGAGTTTCTAGGAATTTGCCCATTTCTTCTAAATTATCATTCTTGTTGGAATATAATTCTTCAAAGTATTCTCTTATGATACTCTTTATTTCTGTGTGGTCAATATTGATATCCCTTTCTTCATTCCTTATTTGTGTATTTGCATCTGCTCTTTCTTTTTCTTTGTTAGTCTGGCTAGGGGCTTTTCAAGTTTATTCATCTTCTCAAAGAACCAGCTTTGGGTTTTGTTTATTTTTTCTATTGCTTTCTTATTATCTATTTCATTTAGTTGTGCTCTAACCTTTGTTATTTCTTTCTTTCTAATTCCTTTGGGGTTAGTTTGTTGTTGTTTTTCCAATTCCTCTCGGTGTGCAGTTAGGTCTTCAATTTCAGGGCTTTCTTCATTTTTGATATATGTTTATGGTCATGAATTTCCCTCTCAGTACAACTTTGACTACATACAAATGTTTTGATATGTTGTGTTGTCATTTTCATTCAATTCAAGGTAGTTACTGATTTCTCTTGTGATTTACTCATTAACCCAATGTTTCTCTAAGAAGGTATTTAACTTCTATATCATTGTGCCTAAACTGGTCCTCTGCCCCTTAGTGATTTCAAATTTCATCCATTGTGATCAGAAAAATTACTTTGTATTCTCAATCTTTATGAATTCATTGAGAGCTGTTCTGTGGCATAGCATGTGATCTATCTTGGATTATGTTCCGTGCTCACTCGAGAAGAATGTATATCCCACTTTATTTGCATGTTACATTCTCTATATGTCTATTAGGTCCAGCTCTTCTAATGTTTCATTCAGAGTATTTATTTCGTTACTGATTCTCTGTCGAGATGTTCTGTCTAATGGTGATAATGGTTAATTAAAGTCCCCCACTATAATTGTAGAGGCATATATGTGTCCACTTAGTCTTTCCAACATTTGCCTCATGTATTTTGAGGCACCTTGATTAGGTGCATAAATATTTATGATTGTTCTTTGTTCTTGAAAGTTTGCCCCTTTTATTCATATATAGTGTTCATCTTTGTCTCTTACAATAGTTTTGCATTTAAAGTCTATTTGTCTGATATTAGTATAGCTACTCCCACCATTTTTTGTAATTGTTTGCCTGTAAAATTGTTTTCCAGCAGATCACTTTTAGCCTCCTTGAATCCCTGGGTCTAAGGTGGGTTTCTTGTAGACAACATATAGATGGGTCATATTTCCTTTTCCATTCTCCCAATCTGTGTCTCTTGACTGGTGAGTTTAATCCATTAACATTTAATGTTATTACTTTCAATGAATTTCTTCCATCAGGCATATTTTCTTTGGTTTTATCTATTTCACATGTGTTTTTTATTTCTCTATTTGCCTTTTTAGTTGTTCTTACATTCTCCACCAACTCTCTCCCACCTGTTTTTTCCTTTCAACCTGTAGAACTTCCTTTAGTATTTCTTGAAAGACATGTTTCTTATTGGCATACTCTTAATTTCTGTTTATCTGTGAATATTTTGAACTCTCCAACTTTTTTGAATGCCAGCTTTGTTGGATAGAGGATTTGTGACTGGAAATTTCTTTCCTTGATTTCCTTGACTATGTCATACCAGTGTCTTCTTACTCCATGGTTTCAGTTTAGAAATCAGCACTTAATCTTGTTGAGCTTCCTTTGTATTTCATGGTTCTCTTTTCTCTTGCTGTCTTCAGTATTTTCTCTTTTGTCTTTGCAGTGGACATTTTAACAAGTAATGTCTTGGTGTAAGCCTGTTGTGATTTATACAGTTTGGGGTGCACTGTGATTACTGGACATGTTCGTCCATTTCCATCAATATTGTTGGGAAGTTCTCAGCCATTATTTTCTTCAGCACTCCTTCTGTTCCATTTCCCTTCTCTTCTCCCTCTTAGATGCCTATATTGCATATATTTGTGCATTTTGAGTTTTGGTTAAATCCCTAAGTCCTTGCTGGATTTTTTCTATCTTTTTATCTATCTGTTCTACTATCTGTTTGATTTCAGATGTAATATCTTCCACATCACTAATTCTTTCTTCTGCCAAATCTGCTGTTATATGATTCCAGCACCTTTTTGATTTTTTAGATTGTGCCATTCATCACCATCATATCCAATGTATTTTTATGTATGTTTACAATTTTTTCAGTATGTTCTCCCCAGTGTCTTCTTAATAGCCTTAATTTATTCCTTCACTTCTTTGAGTTGGTCCTGATATTTGTTCTGAGAGATTTGATTTGTTCTTTGATGTTCTGCATCTCTTCCTGGTTTTTAGTTTGTTCATTGGACTGGTCCATGTCTTCCTGTTTCTCCGTATGGTTTGCAATTATGTGGCCGTCTCATGATCATTTTATCTTGATGGGTTTACTCAGTTGGTTAGCTAATTTCTCTGCTCTAGAGTTCTATTTAACTTGTGGTTTTGTTTGTGTGTTAAGCTTTTCCTTTGACGCGTTGTTCTTCTTGTTCTATTTTCTTGCTCTTTTCTATGTCCCAGTTTTATCTTGTGCAGTCTATCTCCCTGTCCAGCTCCCTCCAGATCAATGTCCCAAAGGCTCTCCCTCCATGGGCTTCCAGAACAGCCCACTTGGGCAAGATCCTGTCCCAATAATCTGTCCTTTGAGAAAGAGATGGTGAGTGCCCTCCTAAACTGACACCATTTTCCTGTTGTCTTTTATAAAGGGTATTTATTTGGGCTAGAAGCTTACAGTCACAGCGCCATAAAATGTAAGTTACTTCCCTCACCAAAGTCTGTTGCCACATGTTGGAGCAAGATGACTCCCTATCTCTGCAAGGGTTCAACCTTTCTCTTCCTTCCAATGCTCCATAGTCCCAGATCCTTCCATTCTCAGCTCTAGGCTAGCCTAATGCTTGTCTTTCTTCCTGGGGTTCATTTCTTTATGGGCTTTCACAGTTTTTCAAGACTCTCGTGTGTTCAGCTTCAAATTTTCAGGTGAATGGCTTGACTATCTCCCTGGGACTCCAGCATCAAATCTCCAATTCTCTCCTCTGCTATGTTGTTTTCTCTGTGAGTCCCTGTTTACCAAGGGAGTGGGAACTCAATATAGTACTGACATGGCTGAATCAAAGGCTTAATCAGAATTTAATCAAGTAAAGGTGAAACCTCTGAATTTAATAGTGTAATATGCCCAGATGAACACTACAGTTTACAAAAATATTCCAATATCTTTTTTGGAATTCATGAACATTATAAAACTGCCACACTTTCTTTTTCCCTTCAGAGTGAATCACTCCCTTTAGTATCTCATGTAATTCTGGTTTTTTGGTAACATATTCTATTAGTTTCTATTTGTCTGTGAAGACTTCGAACTAACATCATTTTTGAAGGACTGTTTTGCCAGATACAGATTTCTTGGCTGGTGGCTTTCCTCTTTCAATCCTAAATACACCATAGAACTTTATTTCTCATCTACATACTTTCTGATGTGAGTTTAACATGTTAATCTTATTGAGTTTCCCTTGTATGTTGTGATTTACTTTTCTCTTGCTGCTTTCAGAATCCCCTCTTTATCTTGTCATTATGAATAGAAGACATTTCAGGATAAGTCTATTCAGATTTATTCTGTTTTGGATGCATTGTCCTTCTTGATATTGATATTTTTGTCTTTCATGAGTGTTGTTAAGTTTTCAGTCTTTATTTCCTCTATTGTTCTTTCTGACAAGACTGTCACACCCACACCCTTTGGGTAGAACAGTCCTTTCAACAAATGTGGCTGGCAGAACTGGATATCCATAGCCAAAAGAAAGAAACAGGACCCCTATCCCATGTTTAATATAAAAATTGAATCAAAATGGATAAAAGACCTAAATATAAAAGTGAGAATAGTAAAACTCCCAAAAGAAATTGTAGAAAAACATCTTCAAGATCTGGTGGTAGGTGGGCATTTCTTAAACTTTACACTGATAACATGTGCAATGAGAGAAAACATGAATAAATGGGACCTCCTCAAATTTACAAACATTTATGCTTCAAAAGATTATGTCAAGAAAGTGATATGCCAATCCACTCAATGGGAGAAAATATTTGGAAACCAATGGCCTATAAGCAATGCTTTGATTTCCATGCTACATAAAAAGATCATGCCACATAACAATAGAAGAACAAGCAATCGAATTAAAAGATGGGCAACATACTTAAACAGTCAATTCTCCCAAGATGAACTACAAATAGCATAAAAGCACATGAAAAAATTTTCATTGTCACTAGATTTTAGGAAAATACAAACCAAACCTACAAGGAGATATCATCTCATACCTCATAGAATGGCCAATATTAAAAAACAAAACAAAACAGAAAACAACAAGTGCTAGTATGTGCAGAAATATGTGCAGTCATTCACTGTTGGTGGGAATATAGAATGATACGGCCTCTGTGGAATATAGTTTGGTGGTTCCTCAGGAAGCTAAATATAAAATTATCATATGATCTCACAATACCTATAATAGGAATATATCCACAAGGACTGAAAACTGTATCAGAAAGAGACATTTGCACACAGATGTTCATAGATGCATTATTCACTATTGCCAAATGATAGATAAAAACCCAAGTATCTATCAACCAATGAATGGATAAACAAAATGTGGTACATATGTGTGATGAAATACTATGCTTTTGTACGAAGAAGTGAAATTGGGACATATAGGATAGCATGTGTTTTATAAAGACCTAAATAAATAAAAGAATATTCCATGTTCAAATATTTGAAAACTAAATATTGTTAAGGTGCCAATTCTACCCAAAGATATTTAGAGATTCAATGCAACCCAAATCAAAATTCCATCAGATATCTTGACATAAATGGAAAAGCCAATAAACAAATTTGCATGGGAAGTATGGTGTTCAAATAACCAAAGACATCTTGAAGAAGAAGCATGAGTTTAGAGCACTAGCTGTTCCCAATTTAAAATTTATTATAAGACTACAGTAATCAAAATATTACTACACTAGTACAAGGGCAGACATATATACTATTAGAATTAAATGGGAGTTCAAAATAGACCATGTCTATGGCCAAAATGATAAAAGAATAATCTCTCCAGTATATGGTATTGGGAAAATTGGCTAGCTATATGCAAAAGAATGAAAGTGGATCTCTCCCTCTAACCACATACAAATATTCACTTACAATGGAACGATACCTAAATATAAGAACTAAAATTATAAAATCCCTTGGAGATTGTATTAAATACAACAAATGCATTAAAAAACATGTTAGCACATTCCTGCAGTTGTGAATCCATTTTAGAAAGGACATTTTAGTTAAGGTGTAGTCAATTGGATAAATTTCGGATGTAATACAATTACTTCCATCTTTTTTTTTTTTTTTTTTAGGGAATCAGAGAGATTAACAGGTGATGAATAATTCCATCTTTTATAAGCAGAATGAAATTCAGATATATAGAGAAAGGCAATCTAGAGGATGGAAATCAATGGGACCATGAATGGATAGGAGGATGACCGTGCCATGTACACTGCCATGTGACAGAAAAATCAAGGTGAAGGATCACTGCAGCCAGAACAAGAGCACCCCAGTATTTGGGGAGAAAGAATCAACTTTCTAATGCCTTGATTTTGTACTTTTACCAGTCCAAAACAATGAACAAATAAAACCCTGTTGTTTAATCCAAACAATTTTATAGTAATTGTTTTAGCAGGCAGGAAAATAAGACAAACTATTAGAGGAAATATAGGGAAAGCTTTACATTTAGACCAAATAACAAATGCAAAAGAAAACAAATAGATAAATGGGAATTCAGCAAAATTAAGAAAAAATGTTTATCATGAATGTAAAGCAAACCTACAGAATGGTAAAAATATTTAGATATTATTTATCAAAGGGTTTATTATCGAGATTCTATAAAGAAATCTTAAATCCTGACAACAAAGAAATACAACCCAATTAAATTAAAGAGCAAAATTTCAATAGACTTTTCTCCAAAGAAAATACATAAATACTCAATAAGCACCAGAAAAAATGCAAAACCTCAATATCATTAGGAAAATGCAAATCAAATGAACAATGACATAAAATTTCATAGCTAATAGAATGCCTACTATGAAAAACAGAAAATAACAAATGTTAGAGGTGATGTGGAGAATTTGTACACTTTTTCATTGGTGAGAAAGTAAAAGGATGCTGCTGGACCTGCTGTGGAAATGAAAGTTAGGTTATCACATGGCAATCCCACTTCCAGATAAATACACTAAAGAATTGAAATCAGGGGCTTCAACAAATATTTTTACATTAATGTTCAAAGTGGCATTATTCAAATTTGCCAAAAATGGAAGCAATCCAAATGTCCATAATCACATGAATGTATAAGAAAAAGGTAGTAAATACAGAAAAAGGAGTATTATTCCATCACAAAAAGAAATTAAGTACACATACATGCAACATAATATACAAGTTTGAAGACATCATGTTGATTAAAATTAGCAAGAGCCAGAAAGATAAATATTCTAAGATATCACTAGTTTAAAAATTAGAATACACAAATTAATAAAGTCAGAAACTAGAATACAGGATACCAGGGCCTGGGTTGGGTTTAGGAAATGGGGAATTAGTGCTTAATTGATACAGAATTTCTGTTTGGGATGATGGAAATGTTTTGGTAATGGATGGTGGTGATGGTATCATAAAAAGATGATTATTACCACCACTGAACAGGGGCAGTCAGGACAGTGGTCACTCGTATCATTTTAACCTTCCAGTAAAGTTTTGGTAGTTAACAAAACTATCTGCTTAAATTATTTCTCTACTTTGAAAAATGCAGAAATTAGAAGAAACCACGCATAATTGAAAAGATAGGGAAAAACAATTAGCCCTAAATATTTTTAACATTCTAGTAAATACTACAAGTTATGTGGATACAACCAATACAAGCAAATCAACTTTATTATTGTTAATATTGATTAAAATGGTCAGGAAAATGTAAAATATTATAAACAAAAATGAATTATATATATTAACAAAATATTCATAAATAAAAGTTCTAATTTGTTAAATAAGTTGAGGTTAGTATACATTTTATTAATGAGGACATTTCAAGAAACTATACATACAGGGGAGAGATCTGGGCAGAATTTTAGCCTCTCAGCTAATATTGGAAATCATGCCTGAAGGTGAAAGGATGCTTTGTGGAAGAGGAAATTTAGGTGGAATGCTTTCCGTAGATACTGTGTGCACGTGAGAAGGTAAAGCAGAGTGATAGCAGGGCAATTCTGGATACACACTGACATGAATAAATTAAATAAATGATGTTACAAAGAAGAAAAGAAAGGATTTACATGCATGTCTTACAAAAGAACTAAAATCATAGAATGATGAAGCATAATCTTGTGATCTTATTCGGAATAAAACCATTCTTGGTAGATCTGCAGAACTATTCATTAACTTTTGTTACAGAAACAGTTTCTAGATCATTCCACCATAGATGGGAGATATCAGACGTCATCCTGGTTCACTGGTATGTGAAGAAAATCAGTCACAGTTGTACAGTGTTCAAAACCACTGGACATTATGGAAAATTTCTTATATTTCATGTGTTGATGATTTGATATTGAAGGGAAAGGAAATAATCACTGGATATGTTCAGAGTTTTAAGCAATCTCACCTGCAGACCAGGAGAAAGCTGGGGATCATCCAGGAGGGATCTCTTTCCAGTCTTTTATTTTATTCTATTTATTCATATTTCATTTTTATATTCCACCATTTTTATTCTTATTTCTATTTTTTTAATAGGCACCAAAATTCCAGAACTAATTTATTGTTTAAACTATTACTTATTTCATATACTGTAATGTATTTTTAAGTATTTTTTTATTTTTCAAAATTTATCCCGCCCCCAAATTTCTCCCTCATCTGTCTGCTTGTCTTTTTTTTTCCATTCC